>OY735198.1:46164837-46174837 GCA_963457665.1 Thysanoteuthis rhombus
CTTCAGACCCGGTGGCCAGTATTCCACCTCTGCGCCACGGAGCTGGACGGCCAGTAAGGTTGAATTTGAGCGATATTTTTATTTAGCATATATTCCCCATCCACCAGAGTGCTCTATTCGTATAGAAGAGCATTGCATAACCTTACAATGAACGAGTTACCTCACTTAAAGAGTACTGAACCCTGAATATATATATATATATATATATATATATATATATATATATACACATAAAGAAATGGGCATATATGGTCCGACTGTATGAATTTTAAATTGTGTTATATTATGTAGTTGCTTGAAATTATCTCCTGCTATTACGCGGTTAATATACCACTCAACTTAGACAACCTGAATAGAATAAACAATTAAATTTCAAATCAGTTTCTATATAATGTAACACATTTTATAATCCATATATACGTGAAAAATTTCAGGATAAAAAGAACTAAAAAGTTTTTTAATGTGTTTAGTGTTTAAAGCTCTTGAGCTTTCTAGACTATATTTATATATAGAGAAATGGATATACGTGATCCGACAAAATGAATTACAGATTGTGTTACATTGTATAGAAACTTGCTTGATCTGCTCTCCCGTCAATCAACCAAGACAACGTTAATAGAATAAACAATTTAAGAAAATTGGGCTGCCGTTACCAATAGGATAGCTGCTTCAATACAGCAATGCTTTTACCATTGAGCTAAACAGCCGTCGGTAATGCAAAGGCCTAAATAACTGCTTTCAACCCTAATTCAAACTCATCTCTTCTATTCTCGGTCTATCCGTCTCTTTCAAAGCGACAGTTATGGATTTTAAGAAATATGTAATGACGGTAGATCATCTCAAGTAAGTTTCTATACAATACAATGCAATTTATAATCCATCAGTCAAATCACAAATGTCTGTTAACGCGTTAACGGTGGCTCTTTAGCTCGATGGTAAGAGCATCGCTTCGTTAAAGCGGCTACCCTATCGATGGCAGGTTCGATTCCTGCAGCATCCCCGTTATCTTCAATTGTTTATTCTATTTACGTTGTCTGGGCCAATTGATACATTCAGTGTAATAACAGTAGATCATTTCAAATGAGAGTTTCATCATAATATAACGCAATTCATAATCATTCTGTCGGGTCATGCACCCATTTCATAATATATATATATATATATATATATATGTGTGTGTGTGTGTGTGTGTGTGTGTGTGTAGATATATAGATATAGTGGGAGAGAAAAGAAAGAGTGGGGGATATAAGACGTGTATATGTGTGTGAAAAATTACCTAATCTGACCAACTGACCGGGCCTCGCAAGTCGGACCACACGTGGAGTTTACTTATTTAAAATCGTTTTTGCTCTCTTTGATGCTATTAGATTTTCTCTCTTCCCGTCACAGCATACCATTTCCTAATGTCATTTTGTCACGCAATGAACTCAAATACATCCCGTTGGACCAACTGAAGACTAAAAACATACACGAATTAGGAACTTTTACAAGAGAAAAAAAATTAGAATCGAAGAAGTGTATTTTTCCATTCTCTAGGGGAACAGGAATCATTTTAAAAAGGGTAATACTCTTTTGCGATCTCCAAAGAATAATGGGATTTTCCAATAATGAAATATTGTATAAAATTTCCAATGCTGTAACCAGGATTTGAAACTTTGTTACCACGGCCATAATATTGGGATTGAAACTCTAGACGGTCAGGTGCAACACTCAAAGACCGTGGAGAAATGTTCCACCATTTCCCTCAGATGTTCTACTCGAATTCAATATTAATTGTTGCATCTTGGAGATGTGTAAGAACCATGATAGATTATTTGTTTCTGCTATTTAATCCAGTGAAAAAAGCACGGATATACTGGTCTTCCTGCCATTCGAAAATGGAGCGTTACTATAACAGACTTTCGTAAGCCAAAATAACGTAAAGCGAAGAGACAACGGCTATTAATTTTTTGGAAAATATTTTGAGTGTTCTCAGAAAAAAAATGGTGCGTCTGATATGCCAGACTGAGTAATCGGGAGTTTTGGTGTTTGAAGATACAGGAGACGAGTCTAGAAAAGAGGGGAAATGTGTGTGCTCTGCTTCTAATACGGCTCAAACAAAAGTTTATTCTAATTTTCGCTTTTCGACCTGGAAAAGCAAAACAGGAGCGTAAAGCGAACTCTCGAAAAACGGAAACTATCTGTATTTGAATTCTATTCTTGTGGTTACGGACAAAGAACAATCAATATTATACTGTTTATTATATAAGTAGATTTTTTTCTCAAAGAGAGACAAGGATAAAAAATAGAGTAATTCTAATTGATGCATGAATCTTAGTCCAAAAATCAATCCTCCATGCTAAAGAAAAAAGTACATTGGTATATTTATATCAATGTGTACATAAAAAACATCCAAGACTTGTCTTTTCGAATTTTAATCATCTTCAAGTATTATCCTAATATTTTAGCTCGTTAGTTGAAATTAGTTGTTTTATAAGTATTTTTAGATATATACTACATTCAACACAGTATATTCATATCATTTTTCTTCGAAGCATACTAATACATTTGAAAATTTCCCCAAAAGTAATTTCTCATCCGATATGTATGAAAAGCTAACCTCTGTCTGCTGTAACAAGTTTTGCATTTTTTGCTACCAGTGTGGTTTGATCAAATAGTGACACATCCACTTTTTTTCTGTTAGTGACCACTACGTACCAGAAACAAGACTTTCGTTATCAAATATCTGGTGATGCCATAGGCTACAAGAATGTAGATTTATGCCTTTCCAAAGAATATCAGTGCTGAATGAAGATAGGCTGCCGTAGTAAATTACCGTCAGGGCTACTTTGAACCTTAATAAATTAGCACAATGAGTAAGAAGGTTGGAATTTACTGTAATAATACGCCCTGCGTATTTGTATAACTATTTCTTGAACCTAACACCACATATCAATCAAAATGAATTAGTGAGGGATTGACAATTTCTTTCATCACGTTATATAATGCCATGATTAATTCTCATATTAATATTACATTGGCTCACACCTGTAATTGGAATGAAAAATGTTTGAAGACTCGTGTGTTGACAGCTTCTGATAACAGGTCTAGATTGTTACTCAACAAAAATCGTACATGACCAACATCTTTTGACAACGTGCTGTCTGGGGGTGATCAATTGGAAATACTGAAAAAAAATAGGGGTGATCAATGAATAAGTTACATCTCTTTCCTTTTGTTGGACAGCGATCACTAAAAGTCAGAATTTTCAAAAAACAAGCACACACAAAGTGAAGGACACATTTAGCATAAATTTACATTGTAAATTGAACTTCTCATCGAAAACTTTGAGGGGACAAAAACCAAAAGAAACTTTTTTTTAGACACAAAAAGGAGCAAATGTTGAAATATTCAGTCCTCTAGCTCCGTTGCTGCGGACTGTACGTGTGATACATGCATACATAACTAGCCAACTGGACCAACCTGAAAACTGAAGAAACTTATTTTGACAGTTTTGTCTGACGGTTTCTAATAGTGAGGACGTAGCATGATATCAATTCCATATATCCGTTATTCATGATGTCACAGTTACGCAAGTGCGTTAATACTGAATTAAAAGAAAAAGTTATATTCATATACAGGGTAATTTGAACTTGTGATAACACGGCTAAAACTCATCGTAAGCTTTAACGCGGGCATCATGCACATTTCCAGTACAAGTTAAGAAGTGGTCCAGAATAGCCATGAAAAGGAAATTAATTCCAAACAGGCGTTATTAATTAATTGAGCCTCTCTGAGACCATGATAAAGAAATTTTTCAAAAATGAAATTCGAAAATATCAACCATTTAGTACAGCAATCCATTAGACTTAAGACAATGCTGCTTTTTTTAAAAAAATGCTGCGTATCTCGACTAGCGAAATTGCCGCTTTATTTTATCTGAACATAAAACTACAATTACCGAAAAAAATCAAAAATCGTTTCTTTCCTTTCCTTACAATATTGGAGATAAAGTCTAAATATACACAAGGAAAAAATAAAATCTTTCAACAGTTCGTTTTGCGTCGACATAAGGTCCGTGTTACAATGAAGAGAAAAACAAATTGTTCGTGTTCTGTGATTCTGGATGTAGATAGGTTTGAGCATTTTTTTTATCTTCCATTTTTCAATTGGTTTCGAATTTCAAATTTGTGTATGTTCAGAGAAAAAGATTTTGCTGTTTTGATTCCTTTGGTTTGGCTGTGATACCGTTCTTCTTTGTTTTGTTTTGTTTTTGTTTTTTTCTTTTCTTTTTTTTCTGTTCTCTTCCTAGACCTATTCGTTATGATGATCGTTGCCATGGTATTTTTATTGCATATGGCCGCTTGTGATCGATCTAAGACCCCACGTTTTTGTTGTCGCTTTTTTTTTTTAAATTTTAGTCACTCAAGTTCGAATCACCGATTGCTTGTGTGCAAAATCTCTGCTTCACAGACACCACAAAAGATTTACAAGGCTATCGCCTGTTTGCATGCACCTGTGCACTACTGTTTCACGTATAAGAAAAGAATGAAGAAACAATACATGTCCTAGGTTGGTGAAAATGTCTGCTTCTCTTATAACTTTCAAAAAAAGGGACATCGGTGTTGCTCGTGCTGCAATTACGGTGGAAAAATAATAGAATCAACATTTTATGCTTCTCACGCGAGAAAATCTACATGCATCATTAGACACACGAAAATGCTAAAACATGATCACAAGAACATGGCCACCGGAGCGCTCAAATAATGATAAAAGACTTAAAAATCTTAATCACACTTTGATGCCCCAGTAACCCTGTTATGTCACAATAGAACATAAGCCTGCTATGAAAAGGGATGTGATTTGCAACAATCACATCGAGAATAAGGACATAACAATGAAAATCGAAGATGCAAAACTGTGGAAAGTAGACCACTACATCTACTTAGGACAACGAATCTCTATGAAATCCACAAAAGAAGAAGAAATCAAGCAGAGAATCACCCTAGGATGACAAGCCTTTAGCAGAACAAGCTCAACCTTCAGTAACAAGACGATTCCAATGATCCTAAAAAGAAGAGTATATAACCAATGCATCCTCCCGATAGTTACTTATGGAGCTGAAATATGGAACCTAACCAAGGTGCAGACCTGCAAACTGAGAAGCATCGAACGTGCACATGAGAGAATCATGCTTAACCTTGCATGGAGAGATCACAAGACAGCACAATATATCAGGATGAAAACAGGTGTTTGAGACATCACGATTTATTAGAAAACTTAAATGGCAATAGACTGGCCATGTTGCTATAATCAAAGGCAACCGATGGACATCACGGCTCATAACACGGATCCCCAGAGATCACATGCGAAACCGAGACCGACAGAGATGGAGAAATGAACTACACAAATTCAGAAAATATTTGCTTCACAACGCCAATGAAATGTGGCGAATCCTGGGAAAGGTCCATGTCTGACGACGGACGTTGAAAGACTGACGATGATGATGCTGATGATGATGATTAGGATTTGGAGTATGGATTTGATTCGATTAAGACTAAAAAAGCTAATTTTCACGGGACCATTTTTACCGGTGCTATTCTAGTTTCAGATACAAGTAGTGCAGACTCTAAGAAGAGGTGTGCTCTCTCTTCCAGAGCTAGCAGTGTTGCTTTACTCTCGTATCTCAAACTCCAATGACTGTGGTCCTGAATTACCCAAGCCTAACCCTAACACTGTACAACAATAATGTCAGCAATGTTATTGGCTATTTAGAGCTCCGCTACAGGGACTTTCAATAAGCAACCACGAAGAAATTTTCATCGTAATGCTTTACATCGTTTTGAAATTAATAAATATTCACTGCTTGTAATTCGGAACCACAGTCATTGGAGCATGAGACGCGAAAATAAAGCAGAACTAATAGCTCTGCTGGAGGGACAACAAAATCTTTTAGGGTCTGCACTAATTAACTTATACCGCAAAATGTATCATATACAAATCTTATTTATCATGCTTTTTTTTTCTTTAATAAATTCATATATCTATCAATTTTTCAAAAGTACACCCTTATCTCTCGAGATAACTAAACAGTTACGCACAAGTTGTATAATAATTCTATGAATGCATTTTTTTCTCTTTTCTTTTTTCTTTCAACAAACAATGTTTGTTTCTTCCTCTGCAATTTTTTGAAAGAAAAAGAAAAGAGAAAATTGCATTCATATCAGTCGGCATTTTTTGCCTGAAGTATGAGAGCGTTGTATTGAAAAACACACTTTATAGCCTCTGAGTATGTGTAGAGGTGTGTGAACATTTTCCCACGGGCAACCCAAAACTTGAAGAATAGGGTTTTCAGAGTAGGTCAAGTGGGAGAGTGACCCCTGAAGCACCAAGATTATTGATAAGGATACCAAATAGCAACCAGTGTGTCAACGTTTTGACCATTATTGAGAGGTAGGGTTTTTTTTAATTTCCTCGGGCATAGAATGCAGAACTAATTAAAGCCTTTTTTGCACGTTGTTTGAACGAGTGAATGAAATCTGGATTTAGAAAGTTTGGGTTTCGAACAATCGGACATCATTTTCTGATTGGACGAAACTTTTCCGGCCAAAAGTTTTTTCCCAGCGTCCAATTTTTGCTCGAGGGTCAGTAAGCATTCGGAAGCAATTAAAGAAGGACAATCTTCGGCATCCCCACTCCCATCCATACCATGGCGCAGCCTGGGTCTTTATTACAAGATAGATTATCGGGAGGATGCATTGGTTATATACTCTTCTTTTTATGATTATTGGGATCGTATTGTTTTTGATGGTTGAGCTTGCTTTGCCGAAGGTTTGCCATCCTAGGGTGATTCTCTGCTTGATTTCTTCTTCTTTTGTGGATTTCATACAGATTCGTTGTCCTAAATAGATGTAGTGGTCTACTTTCCCCAGTTTTGCATCTTCGATTTTGACAGTTATGTCCTTATTCTCGATGTGATTGTTGCATATGACTTTTGTTTTACTGAAGTTCATGTGAAGGCCGACTTTTTTGATTTCTTCGTCTAGTTCATGGAACTGTAACATGGAACCTAACCAAGAGACACACCTGCAAACTGAGAAGCATGCAATGTGCGCATGAAAAAATCACGCTCAACCTCACGGGGAAAAATTAAAAGACAGCACAATATATCAGAAAGAAAACGGGGGTCAGGGACATCATAGAATCCATTAGAAAACTCAAATGGCAATTGGCTGGTCATGTTGCTAGAATGAAAGACAACAGATGGATGTCCCGACTCACAACGTGGATCCCTAGAGACCAGACCACATGCGAAACCGAGGCCGACAAAAGACAAGATGGAGAAATGAACAAGACAAATTCAGAAAATACTGGCTCCGCGACGCCTATGATCGAGAAATGTGACGAATCCTGGGGAAGGTCTATGTCCGACGATGGACGTTAAAAGGCTGATGATGATGAGATTGTTGGGATTTCGAGAACAAAGAGGAATACTCCTCGTGAGTTGTTCACAGGTACAAGAAAAAACATATAACAGCAGATAGATCGGAAAAGAAGGAAAAATGTCATAGAAAAAAAGAAAGAAAGAAAGAGGAAACAAGGAAGGCAGCCGTCAATTGGGACGTTACACAGTTTATCATTGCTTGGACGGAACCAAAGCCGACTACTTTCGACGTTCATGATGTAGGGGACAGTGTCCCGCGTCCCTTCTACTCATCAGTTTGACTCACCCTCTCTTTTCCATTTCCCCTCTCTCCCCTCACTCACTTTCTCTCTCACTCTCTCTCTCTCTCTCTCTTTCTCTCTCTCTCTCTTCTCTCCCTATAGACTATTTCTCCAAAGATGTCTGTGAATTCTTGTCTGAATTTTGTCAGTCGGAATGTATTAATCATTACGGATGATAAGGTTGGACTAATTTTCTTCTCTATGCGTTCATTTTTTCATAACGTTTCAGTCGTGTATCCACCCATCCCCGGCTTTGGTCGAATATTGTCGGCTCTGGAATGTGGAATCACTACTCGGAGGGAATGCTCAGCTCGACTGGACAAGTTATATCTGTTTTTTTTTTTGTGTTGTTTTTTATATCTGGGATGTGTTATCGGGGCACTCCCGAGGTCCATACCTTGCATTGGGTAATGCGTTTTTTGTTTTTTTTTTGTTTTGTTTTTTGAGAAGTCTGTCATGATGAGAGGCTCCCAGATGCTATTGATATCAATGCTCAGTCAGGTTTTGATTTGTTTGATTGAAGAAAATATGTCGTCGTAATCGCTCATACTTTTCCAAGAATAAACTACGTACCGATTAAAAACATGACCAGAAATTACGTATACTCCATTCTGTGTAGCTGAGGTTGACATTATAAAGGTGAAACATGCCAGCCTGTGAAAATAAGGATTAAAGAGCATAGAAAAGCCATAATAACCGTTGACATGTACAAATCTAGAATGATGGACCACATCTGGAGGTAGCGCAGTGAGCAAAGGCACCGATGGAATAAAGTATAAATTAACAATTAGCAGCAAAAGCAAGCGGCACATACTTCCTCCAGTTGAACCAATCAGCCGACCGAACATTGATACCAATAGCATCTGTGAGCATCTCATCATAAGAGCGTTCTCAAAAAAAAAAAAAAAGGAAAAAAAATGGATCATCCAATGCCATGCCCAGCTTTGGTCTGCTTATGGCGCCTGGTATTTCCCAACGGTCACCGATCAAGGGACTAACCAGGCTTGACGTTGCTTACCATCGGCGATCTTATGAGAACCGGCCGTAGCCTTTCAGCCTTGGAAAGAGCTTCCTCATTCCTAGTCATTGTGCTTAGCAGAGAGGCATTGGGTATCCTTATTCAACCGGAGCCGAACTATCTACCACTGACCCAGGCCAAGACAATCAAGTGAAACCATAATTTTCCCTTTCAACTCGTGTTCAACGTGGCGTATCACCTGCTACAAGTTCATTCCGCCAAGACCATGGCTCATTTTTCTAAACTGTTTCCGTGATACTGGCTCATTAGTTAATTTCTACACCGACCAGGGTACCAAAGGGGTGGCAGGGGAGACCAATATGCCTCAAGTAAAAAATAATAAGATTCTACGCATGCGTAATGAAAAGTAATTCTTTCTAGACAAGGACAAGTACTCTTTTGTGAGCCCGGATATCAATTTCACTGAAGCAAAACTTAATTAATGTCTAATTATACGTGGAACAGCGTTCAAGGAAAATTAAAACATGATTTTAACCATTTATCAACATACTCACGCATTTATATACATATATATATATATATGAGTAATAGATATTACACTGTCTGTCCATCTGTCACACTGGGGTCACTCAAACATGGGTGCAGTCAATCCAATTTCACATATATACTTATTTGGCACAGGGGAAAGTTTTAAAGTAAAAGGTTTTGAGAAAAAGAATTTTAAAAGCTTTAGGGCGGGGTTTTATTAAAATGTTTGATGGCCAGGGCTAGTTGATATATTTTTCACTTGAATTACTATAATTTCCAATGAATTTAAAGCCCCTATCTCCCCTAATTATGATGCTAGACTGGACCCTTAATTGTCATCCAATACACGTAAATACATACTAATATTTTCTCATTTTGTTTGTTTACAATATAATCCACGAGGGGTCAAAGGTGAAGGGAAACTTTTTTCGTCTTTAAAGGGGCAAGAAATTCAGTACTCACTTTATGCATTGCAGTTGTGGCTTAGTGCTGTACTGAGTAAAACTTTGTAAAACTTTGGATATATAAGGTTGGTGCAAAAGCAATTGCGGTTTCTCAACCTCAACTCTAAAGCAGTATTCTCAGTTTAACATAGATTTTATAAACCGAATTAAGCACCTTCAGAATCCACCCATTTTTTCCAACTAAGAAAGAGTCCATTTATTTTGTAGCATTGAATTCTGGGGTCCTGGGATCGGTGAATTCTTCGAAGGCGTTTTGAGATGTTGTTTGGTTATTGGAGACCTTATTCAGCAAGAAATTGTCATGATTGAAAAATTTGTTGCCGGT
>OY735198.1:46179837-46219837 GCA_963457665.1 Thysanoteuthis rhombus
AGAATACTGAGGAGTGTGCTGCAGTATCGTAGTGACTTGCGATCACTCAATATTTCCAAAACAACAAAAGAAAATTTTGCTGAAACTTGAATGAAGGAAGAAGACATTACATGAAACCAGATGCCACAGTCACAAAGAAAGTCTGGAATGGCATATTGATATACCAAAAGAGACACAACGAAATACTCAAATGGTTAGATGATATTTGTCTTCTAAAGAAACGCAGCGTATATAGGAGACAAAAAATAAAGAGTTAAGCATGAGCATAATGAAAATGCACTCTCCGAAAATATCCAGCTACAAATCACTACGACCTGGTGAATTGTTTAAGAAATTCACCACACTTCATGACAGACTGATCCAAACTTCTAGAATGTCCCTGGATAAAGAGGAGGCCTCTGAGTGGGTGACCAGAGGCAGAACAACTCTGACCCAGAAGGACACAAAAATAAGGAATCGGATGAGCAACTATAGACCAAACACATGCATACCACCAATATGACAAAATAAATGAGAGGATAAATATGCCTTCGTTTGAAGAAGAGCACTGTCACCAGAAGAGCCGGAAGGAATCAGAAAAGGAATCGAATGGATTGCTCTACATTGATCTGATGATCTATAAAGCAGGAGAGAAAAATGTTTCAATAAAAAAAAATGTAATGCTTGACCAAACATGGCAGGATATTCGAATGCTCGGGATATTCAGATTAGCAAATCAGTGATTATGAAGAACTGTAGAGTAGACTTGATAGCTGCAGGAGGAAACTTAGCTACGTGTAAAAGGGGAATGGGGAGACTCTATGAACCCACTGCTATTTGTATTAAGTATGAAACCACTGAACAGAATCCTGAAAAACAGCGAAGGATATCAATTCTCCAAAAACAAAGGGAAAGGTCAACCATACATGGATGACATAAAATGCTGTCTAATAAAGGTAGAAAATGTGATTGACAGGAATGGAATTAGGAATTTCAAAAAATGCGTGCTCCTTGTAATGCGCAAGCGAGGATAATTACAGGGGATCGACTTACCGGACAACAAAATTATTGGAGCATAAACCACACAGGCCTGATATAGATATATTGGGCTTCTCGAATGTGACAATGAAACGGGAGGAAATCGAAGAGAAAATAAAAAATTTAAAAAAGAATATGAAAAAAAAGTAAGCTAAGTAGCAGAGGTTTGATTAATTGCATGGACCCATGGGCAGTAACGGTGGTAAGATACACGGGGACATTTTTGGATGGGCAAAGGATGAGCTCGAATCAATGGAACGGTAAACTAGGAAAATCATGATGATGCACAAGGCGATACACCCATGAGATGACTAAGATAGATAGTATGCGGAAAGAAGAAGGCAAGAGAGGACTCGTAAGCATAGTAGACTGAATCTAAATGGCCAAAACCTGATTGGAAAAAGCGTACAATTAAAATCTTATGTATTTTCAACTAACTATAAAAAGATAAGCAAACGAAAGAGTAGCAAAGAAAACAACATAGACTGAAAACAGAAGGAACAGGAAACGGATATAAAACATCGCAGACGAACAATCATTGACATGGCTGTGCAAAAAACAGAAGAACAGAATCCCTCATCATGGCAACCCAAAACTAATTCATCTGGATAAACTATGTCTAGGGCGAATATCGACAGAATAAAGAAAAACTGCAAATGCCGTCTATGTGGGAAAAGGAAAGAGATTGTGCACCATATATCCAAGGAATGTGTTGAACTAGCCTAGAAAGAGTAAAAGAGTAGGTACTATAGGATAGAAACTGTTATAGACTAGTAAGTATGAAACGCCGAAGATTCGACCATGTAGACATCGGGAACAAACAACTTTCCTGGAAAGTAGAAGCCACAAGTTAATGTGGGTCTTCAACATATCCCATCAAGCGAGAAGACCAGATCTGGTAGTCGAGGATAAGAGAAAGAGAAACCGCCCTTGTCTGCGGACCGCCGAGTAATTGCAAAGGAAGGTGAAAAGCTGAGAAAATACCAGGACCTGACTCAGGATCTGAGAAAGGTGAGGAACGTGAAAGTCAGGATAGTGCCAATAAAAGCAAGCGCATCAGGGTCAAGATTGAAGGAGTTTGAGATAAGAGGAAGGATTGAGACTATGCAGACCCCAGCACTACTGCACTCTGCATGAATACTAAGGTACTGGAAATGCGACACTAATGACCTCCAGTCCTCAGCAATGGCCTAAAAGCTAGAATGGACAGGGCATAATTGTAAGAAAAGCTGGCGAACTTTGAGACAATACAAAATACAGCGATGTGATTTGCGAGGACGTTGAAAGGGGGCTGGAGCTGGAGACCTGAGGGGACACTGTCACTCAGCAATTAGCTATGACCACTTGACATTTAGCAAAAAGTCCAAACCACTGCATTGCAGTAGATTGAGGAAATGCTGAGAGGGCGGCTGGAGATTAAAGCAATGGACCCCTAGACATCTGATGTGATTGCGAAAACTGAATTCCCAATTCAATGCTTGGAAAAAAAACTGAATTGGTCGTTTTAAAATAGAAGAAATGTTGGAAGCTGATGTTGAAGCAGACCTCAGAGCAAAATTGGACGAGATTGAAAAGCGGAAAATATCCCTTGACCTTACCAGGAGACTGAAAAAACTCATGAAACATGGAAGTAACAGTTTTATTCATCAGTATTAGCGCGCTTAGAACATTTTCAAAGTGCCTCGAAAGATGTTGGATCTATTGGAAATACAAGGAAGAGTTACAGACATTCACATGTCAGTATTACTATAATTAGTTAAAATACTAGAGAGTGCTGGAGAATATCAGAAGACTTGCTGTCACTTGATCTTCAGGGGAAGCTACAAGTTACCAGTAACGTGAAAGCTAAATGAGGACAAATAATAGCTAGTGAAGATTCTTTCGAGTTACATCACTGCCCGGCTTTATACAGAGGTAGCCGCTTATTATAATCATGGATGATATCAAAAAGATTTTGGTATCAAAATCAGTCGATCTCAATTTATCTATTTATCTATCACTGAATGTTATCGCCCAGTTATTGGTATCTAAAAGATCAAACCCCAACGTAATCACAAAAAGCGGCTTCCTCTGAAGTTATGATCGCTTCAAGGGAGATAACTGTGAATTAAATTATTTCATTCGAGAATGTGGGTGGTCTCCCTCTCTCTTTCTCTCTCTCTCCCTCTTCCTTCCTCTCTCTCTCTCTCTCTATCTCTCTTTCTCTTTCTGATTCTTTTCTCCACACTCCTTTTCTTTCTTTAATCCTCTGTCAATGCCTGCTCAATGGCCATAAAAAAAAAGGCGAAATATTAATTACGTTATAAACTGCCAAATTATTCAGCATCTAACCTTACGAAAGAAAAGAGCCAAATTATAGGGGAAGTCGAGAAGGAAGCATTCAGAGATTAACTTTTGATTCTTACAATAACGGAATACTGAAAGATTGGGCAAACACAATACAAGGAACAGAAATACTCGCCGGGGGTGTTTCTAACCGTTCACAAACCCTTTTAAGAAGTATGAAAAATGTATTAGATTGTTACACATGAAAGGTTGTTAGTAAGATGAAAAATGATATAAAGAAAATAAATCAGTAAATATTTAATCCCAAAATGACCCATTTGAAGCAATAAACTCTTCCTAACGACCCTCTAATGATAATATGGTCTCTCTAAAAAATACTTTGTGTTTATTTATAATAAGTTCAATTAAAGTGTGAATTACGGCTTCTCTACTTTTTAACCTTTTATTAACGATATGAAGTTCAAAATGCATGAAAAGATGAAAATGAGTTCAAGAAATGTCAGGAAAAAATTGAGAATGGCGTAAGACTTCATAACCCGATTCTCTGATCAGATAGTCAGCTGAGAGGTGCGTTGTGTGTCACTATCATGGAACATTTCATTCAATTCATGTAGGATCCCTTTTTTCTACCTTCTTAACCTTTTCTACTGCCTTGAGATGACGTGATATGATCACTGCTGAAGTCTTCAGAAAGTGCTCAAACCGTTGTTCTCGAGTCGTTGGCGAATGTTGCTGATAATTCTTTATCATCAAGAACCGGTATTGGCCTCCTTGGGGGTTAATTCTGGGTATCCATATTTCCAGCCTGAAACTACTGAATTAACACAAAACAGATCGTAATGTCCAAGTGTTCACTCCAAATACTGGAATAATCAGCATCTTGAGCAGCATTATATCCTAATTTAAATTCGTACTTGAAAATCAGCCTAACCCATTGCTGTTAAGTGCTTAAAATCTTCATATGGCGACGAATCATACCTATATTTCCATTGAATCGAAAAATAAATTCAATTACATTGGTAAAACTTTTACTTTTAACATTATTTTCAATGAAGTAAAAAAACTATGTATTTCTTGTATAACCTAATTGAAATAATATTTACTCAATATTTACCTGGATTATGATAATAAGTCAAGATATTTGCACCGTCAAACTATTTCGTTCGTAGGTAACGCATAAGTTCACTAGTACGTAAACAAGAAAAATTAACCGAAACATTTTTTTTAAATCAATATTGAATTCCTAGTCTATCGTCCCTTATGGAAACTGCATCAATATATATATATATATATATATATATATATGTGTGTGTGTGTGTGTGTGTGTGTGTGTGTGTGTGATAGTCTAGAAAGCTTTACAACTCTGAAAGAAACGTTTTCAAAATTCTTTTGTGTCACTTCAGTCACTTATTTCCCAATATATATCAATGCAATTTATGTAATTTTCTCTTATATATATATATATGTGTGTGTGTATATATATATATATATATATATATATACTATTCATAACCATTCGGTCAGTTGAGTCCTTTCAAAATATACCTTGATAAAGGCGAATTTTAATGTAAGTTTGTCATCAATAGTCATCAGTGATCATATTTAAATAAGTGCACTTATTCCCATATTCATAGTTGCATATTCATTGTAAATCTATTCGGAATATCCATATGAATGATGCAATCAGGTTTTATGGCACCAGTACATAAAAGAAAACTCTATGAAAAGGAGAATTTATGATTTCTTAAATATCTTAACAGACTTTTTCGGGCGCCATCATAATGTACATTAGACTATAATAATAATAATAATAATAATAATAATAATAATAATAATAATAATAATAATAATAATAATGATAATAGTAGTAGTAATAATAAACAATAACTGATAATGATCATAATAAACAACAACTACTTCACCACGACCACTATAGTAATCTCTTACTTAATGAAAATAAGAAAGGAAACGAAGCATATATATATATATATATATATATATATATATATATATATATATATATATATATACACTTACCAAAATAGAAATCAGTAATTCAATATCCTGTGTGCAGTAGGTTCATTTCATAGCATACATTCAATATTAAGTCAAGTTAAAATAGAACATTAATATATAGTGAAATAATGGATTTGCAACACAAGAAACCCAAAAGGGGTAAAAAAAATTAACGTGTTTGTGCGGAAAACCCATTATTTTACAATATATATATATATATATATATATATATATATATATATATATATATATATATATATATATATATATATATATATATATATGTTGACTGGTGGAGAAAAGACCTAATGAGTGACCGCTTGGGTAAACCTCATCTCAATAGCTACCTTGTTGCTAAGACAGAAGTGGCAGCAAATGACTGTTGCATACATTGTCATCCTTGACAGGGACAAGTCATGTGTACGTGTGTGCCGGTACACACCATGCGTTAGTGTGTGTATGTGTGTGTTAGTATGTGCATGTGTGCGCTCGCGTGCACTTCCATTTTTAGCCTGAACAGATGCTTGATTTAATTCGGTTAATGAAGGTGTCACGCAGATTATGCGCCCAACAGTTTTTTGAATAATATTTCTTTGAATTATTTCCCCTGAAGCTATCTTTGGTGAAAAAAGCACTTATTTTCCTCAAGTAGTGACACGAGCAATATCAGTCATTTGTTTGCTAATTCTATATATTTTTTTGCTTGGAAGTAGTCAAATTTTAACTGTTTATCTGGTCGAAATGCTCTTCAGATATAGGGGAACACACACACACACACACACACACACACACACACACACACACACACACACATACATATATATATATATATACATATATATATATATACATATATATATATATATATATATATATATATGTATATTCTTTTGTATAGTAGCCTATACTTTATAAATATTGACAGGGCTTAGGTCAATTTTGAATAAGCCTAAATGAGGTGAAATTATGGCTGTAAGATTGTATTGTTCTAATCATCAATTTGGTGTGGACCCAATTACTTCGAAAATCAGAATCCAGAATCTGTCTTTAGCCGGGATCAAACAATTGATCACTGGCTCTGTTTGGAAAATTCACAACTACTTCAGACATCAGGCAGATGTATGGCTTATCCTCTCATACAAAGACTGTCCAGAAAGTATCAAGCCATTTTGAATATCTCCAGTATTGGTTGCGTGGTTTTGATGTTACTTGGCAAACAATATGAGACGACCATAATGCGCATGCATGAACGGACAGTCCCTGGGTGACTCACTCATCCACAGTGAGACCTCATTGAGTGAGCATGTATACTGCGTGACTGTTGCATTCACAATTCACATTTTCCAAGTCTGTTGCATTTTTTAAGCAAAACATAGCATTATCCAGGTCTGTCAGCCCTTCTCACACTCAAGATTTGGTTTCTCCAAAAGCTAAAATCTTCGTTGAAAGGTAGACTCCAGCATTTAAAGAGAAAAGAAGAATGGTAAGTGTTGGAATATGTGGTTCGATCAATTGGATAAGTTGTCTTTGGTCAAACGGCATCAAAATCGAACATGTTGCGTAATCGGGTCCGATGTATCCTTTGATGAAAAGCTGGTTGTGTTTTCAAACGATGCAGGAGCAATAGGGTGACAGCTCTGAAAAGGAATTGCATGACTTTGAAGAGAAAACAATTGGTTTCATTCTTGATTGATAGATCACAAGTCTGTTCATAAGATGAATTTCCCTCTTTTTTTTTTTCTATTGCACTTCTCTTGCACGGGTGATTTCATCAATTCTCCAGAGACGGACAGTGAGTTATTGGTTTCAGAGTAAATGCAGTTTCATTCTGCACACAAGAAAAACAAACTATTGGGAAATTCAATCGTTGTTGTTAACTTTCTTAGAGACGAGACGGTCTAACTCAAAGCGGGTGGCATTGACTGACTTCTCTAAACAAGTCCCATTGTCTCTTCAACGTGCAGTTTACCACATCGACACACACATATGCTTGCATATATCCACACTATACGCACTTACACACGCACAAACATACACACACATACATTCTTCGGCGAGCGGTTGACTAATACGTACCTGTACATACACACAGCTTACCATCTTGACCTATACATATGTGCACATATAATTTAGCCGTACGTTACTTACATACATTAATATACACAACTTCCACATGGGGCATATTAAAATATCCTGTGGTAATCTTTCACGCTATGCAGCTAAAATGGACCTATCACATAAAATAGCTCTGAATTTGTATAAGAAGACCCTATTTTCAATAGCCTTATGCCTCCCATTCGCATATTTCTTAACTCAAGGCAGCTGATGGTGATTATGAAAGATAATTTTATAAACAAGACTGAAAATTGGAATATTCACGACGGTCTGATCCATTTTCACTGACGAGGGGATATGATAGCCCCAAAACGTTATTTTCTCGCATAAAGGTGAATACAAGCGCGGTCTTTGCTATACAAAACGTACACATACATGCACATATTTATATACATGTATATATATACATTTATATATGTATATATATGCGCACACAGACATGTGTGAGGGCTAGACTTAATCACTCCTACATGCGTGTGTGGGGATGCTAGTGTGAATGTATATGTGTATAGGATTGTATTTTAGTATCTGTGCGTTTTCAAATATTTCTAAAAAAATCATGCTTAAGTGTCCAATCCGTGTACGAGTGTAAGTGTATATGCTTGCATACATGATTGTGTGTATGTTTGTTTTAAACAATTATTCCAAACAATTATTCCAAAGTCTATAGAGCATAAGCGTGTAAATTTATGCGTAAATATTTTTCAAACCGTGCTGTGTATGTATCTAGCATTTGTCTCTGTGTTTTGTTTGTGCGTTTCGTATGTGTGTACGCGTGCGCATGTGTGTGTGTACGTACAAAAGTGCCTCAGTGTGTGTATGTGTGTGTGTGTATTTATTTTTAAACATGCACATGTATATGCCTGGCATGTGTAAAGTATGAGTATGTATGTGTCTTTCAGTGCGCGCTTGTGTTAAACAGTGTGTTAATCTATATATGCACGTGTTTATGTCTTCCAGTGATGAGAGACGATTTTGAGTGCATGTGAATTGGAAGAAGCCACCAACGTAAAAGAAATGAGTACGCTTGACTTCTTTTCTTGAGAAAAAAAAAAAGAGACCCGAACTCACTTGAGAAAAAAAAAAAGCTTCGTCCTTTTCTCTCAACTGATGACAAGCAGAAGACTTCTTGTCTTCATTTCTTTCTTTTCACCCCCTTTTTTTTTTACAAACGGTTAAACCCCAGCAATTTACGTTGAATAATGGAGCGTAACAAGTCTTTTATCCGACTCTGCCATTTTTTGTAATAATTTAAGGCTTTTGATAATTTTTAAGTGCACTTAAGTTACTTACATATTAGCCAGACGAAGACAGACTTCACTGAAAATACTCCTGAATATATAACAAGGAATGAAGCAAAAATCAAATGGCCGAGAAAGGTTGTAAACAGAAAATAAAAAATCAAATAAAAAACATACCTAATGTTGATAAATAAAAAAATAAACAAACAACATATTCTATGAATAGTATTTGCACATTAGATATTCTATACATTAAAATTCAATATATATTTATAAAATTATTTGACATATTCAGCCATGTTCCGTGACTAAAGAGGGTCATGGTTAGCATGATCAAAGGACGCGTTTTCGTACGTGATTGAAGAAAGAAACGAATTGTTGCAGAATCACGCTACTAAGTACAAATTGCGGAATCACGCGACTAAATGCATGTTGCCTGTTGCTGGTGCGTATAATAACTAAGCTCCAGGTGTGCGCTACACCCACATTGTTGGAAGCGATCAAACGAATTGAAATGAAGAAATCCTGATATTTCTTTGAACCTGACGATTTGACATAGAGGAGCATTCGCACTTGTTCGACCTCCCTTTCCCCTGAGGTCTGTCCTAACGTCCCTGGCACCCGGGACTACCTGAACTTAGAAGGCCTTTGGAATATGGTATTATCTTATATTTCTTTTTTTTTTTAAAGAAATTTTTTAAGTTTGACTAATTCTCATCCGTTTAATTATTCGTTTTCTAATTTTCCCATTTGTTTATGAAAATTTCAGCTGTCACAGATCCATGACAAGCGTCCCTTAGCACTGGATGCCCTGGGCAACTGCCTGCGTGGCTAATACCTAAAACCGGTCCTGCTTTTTCCATTTTACGTCCCATTATAATGAACTCTCAACTACTAAATAGTAAGTTGTAAATGTGGGGGGGTTACTATTACAACGACGATTAAAGATTACGGATCATTGCAGTTGTCTTGTATGAAATATATGTATAAACCCACTCTTAATATAATCCATGGTATTAAATTACTGACAGAAAAAGGATACCGTATGTATAATTACTGCAAGAACCAATCTTGCATGCTGAAAAATTGAGGGATTGACAATAATGTTTTATTAAAGGAATTGAATGTTGACTCGATTAGGCAAATGAAATTCCTAATATGTGTTTACGAGTGAATGTGCATTGTTGTCTGCTCAGCATATTTTCTTAGTGAGTTAATCAGAAGGAAAAAGAAGAAAAGGAAGAGATATTACAAAAAGAAACCATAAAAAAGAAGAAAAAGGAAGGAAAGAAAGATCTAAGAGAGGAAGAGAGGGAATGAATAAGAGGAATAAGAAAGGGATGACCAGAGAAAAACGAGAAACTAAGGGAGAAAGAAAAAGATACAAACGAAAGAAAAAGAGATAATGAAGGAAATAAAATAGGGATGGCTAAAGAAAAAGAAGAAAGAAAGAGGGAGAGAAAATGAGAGAAAGAAAGTAAGAAAGAGACGGAATCTAAAAAAATAAGAAAAGAAAGACAGAATAAAAAGAAGTAAAAGCAGAAAGGAAAGAAATAAAGAAAATCAAGAGAAAAAGAAAGATAAGAGAAAAAGAAGTGGAAGAGAAACGAGAGAAAGAAAGCAAGGAAGAAATGTAAAATAGATAAACATTATGGAAGAAACGAATGAAATGAAATCGAAAAATATAACAAAAGCTCATCATCGTGCAAGTGGGGTGTGTTAAAGAAGGAGTGTCATCGTAGAATAATTTGTCTCTGAAGGAATCAGAAATGCTGAAAACGAAAAACGAAACTTCAGCGAAATATATATCAGGTACATTCCCTCAAAAAAGGTATTAGGATTCTTTTGCCTTTAGAAGCCTTCACATCCCAGGTGTCGTTCTTTCGCCGGAGTTTTTGGATAACTAAACACTATCAAGTATCACGAAGCGTTTTACGTTTTTTTTGTTTTTTTTTTTTTTTTTCGTTTTTGTCTATACTAACACAGACACGGACATACTCATATATGTATATATGTGCAAGAATTTCATCTCAATACATTGTGTAAATCGAAGCTTGTACACCCAAGCTACTTTGATTCTATTATTTATATATATATATATATATATATATATATATATATATATATATATATATATATGTGTGTGTGTGTGTGTGCGTGTGTGCGTGTGAAAACGGTAAGGATCAAAGTAGCTTGGCGTACGAGCTTTGATTTACACAATAGATTGGGATGGAATTCCAACAAATATTTCACTTATTTGATATCAAACAACTTTTCCCATTTGTTCAGTTATTCTCAAGTCATGGTTCAGTAACTTTTGAATGATCCTGAAATGTTAGTTCGCACCGAGTGGAACGTAATCCTATACATCAGTTTTCACTGTTTTACGATTGGGCTTGTTAGTGATAAAGCAATTTTTTTAAAGTACGTGAATATAAATCAACCCCAAAAAGAAAGCATAAGAATCAAAGAGGCTTTCAATTTATGCTAATTTGAATTCTAATATTTATTTTGATTACCGTATATGATGGCATACAAGCCTTTCACCTTATTTCAGCCGTGAATATTAATTGAAAAAAAGCATTTCGCTGAATTGCTTTCATTTATCATCATCATCAGCAGCAGCAGCAGCAGCAGCATTTTAGCGTCCGTCGTTGGACATAGACCTTCCCAGGTATTCGCCAGACCTCTCTATCATGGACGTTGCAAAGCCACCATTTCCCGAATTTGTGCAGTTCGTCATGCGATGCATTATTTTACCAGCCACAGTTTCGCATATGATCTCTGGGGATCCACGTTGTGAGGCCTGATGCCCAGCGGTTGTCTGACAGTCTGGTAACATGACCAGTCCATTGCTTTTTGAGTTTCCTAGTCGTTTCTATATCTCTGACGCCTGATTCTTTCCTTTGATATACTGTACTTTCTTGTGATATCTCCATGTGACGTTGAGCATGATTCTCTCTGGTGCACGTTGCATGGTTCTCTGTTTGTGTATTGATCCTTTGGTTAGCTTCCATGTTTCAGCTCCATAAACGACTATCGGAAGATGGATTAGTTGCCTACTCTTCTTTTCATAATTAATAGGATTTTCTTGTTCTTGAAAGTCGAGCTTTCCCCACCAAAGGCTTTCTAACCTAGAGAAACCCTTTTTTTAAGGATTCCATGGAGATTTACTGTCCCACGTAGATGTAGTGATTTACTTTTTTTCAGCAGTGCATTTTATTTTTTATCGTTATGTCTTTCTCTTCTAATTGTTTGTTGCACATGACATCTGTTTTAATAAAATTCATGCAAAGGCCTACATTTTTGCTTGCTTTATTCAGTTTTTCTTGATTTCATTGTCGACCACGAAGGTTCTCAGCAAAAAGGATGATGATATCAGCATATCTAAGGTTACTTACACATTTGCTTTCTATTCTCTCTTTTCTGTTTCTTTTTGTGACAGGCTATGAAAAGACTGGTTGAGCTGGCATCACCTTGTCTTACTTTTTTTTTCTTACTTCTTTACCGAGTTGAAAATGCTCGGTCTTTACGTAGCCTATTAAAGGAACTGCTGTATCGGTAGATATGTTATAAGACATATCTACTGATATATGTATATATATATATATATATATATATATATATATATATATATATATATATATAGCATCTATATCGTGTTGCATGATCGTGTCAACGACCCCAGAGATTAGCTGAAGGCCTTCTTGATATCAACAATTGCTACAGCGAGAGTCATTTTATATTCTGCTACTTTCTTCTTCAGTTGATCTACCGAATGGAGATGGTCAATGGTCGAGCAGCTTCTCCTGAAGCCGTGGTTGTTTTTTGGTTGATGAAAAATTTGTAAATGCAATGGAGTAGGCTTATTGGTCCGTGGTTGTTTAGACCTTTCGTGTTCCTTTTCTTATATAATAGCATCATGATCGCAGTGTTCGAATTTTCTGTGACTTTACTCTATTTTAGGGATAAGTTGCATAGATTGTCTATTTTCCTGGTGATGACATTACCAGTTTTTCTGAGTAGGTTGATGATGATGTTATTCAGTCAAAGGAGTCTTTTTTGTTCTGTTTGATGGCTTGCTTCACCTCACTCGGAGTAACTTCTGGAAAATTTTCCGACTGGTTACTCGTAACTTCAATAATCTGTTCATCGACTTATGTCCTTTGTTTGGAAGAATAAAGTTTTTTTGTAGAATTTTTAGTCGTGTTCGAGAGTCTGGAGTCTATATTATGTTAAAGTTACATTTTCTTCGAGCGCATTACTTATTAGCATTCTTCCTGTACTGTAAGTTTTTTAAAAATAGTTTTAAAGCCCTTAACTATTCTGAGAATGTTTTGGTAACTGCTGCGGTGTATTTGCCATCTTCTGTCGTTCCTTTCTTTTGGATGGTTTTGTTTAATTCAGTTACTTCAATTTTCTTGTGGGTATAGATGGCTTTAGATTTCAGTGGGTTTTTGGGTTTTTTTTTCACGAGATTCTTGAGGTTTTTCTGGAGCTTTACTGATGTTTTGTTTACTTTTTGGCTTAAATATATTGGCGGCTTTTATGAAAGAAACCGTTATTTCGTTGTTGTGCTCGTTGATGTTCTCTTCTGGTTCGGTGAGAAGTTCATATCTGTTTTCCAGATTGGGCTCTTTTTTTACGCTAAGTGGTTGCAGTTTGTTGCGCGACATTCTCTTGGGGTTTTTTTTTTCTTGGTAATAATTCGATTTTTGCATCTCATCATTGCATGGTCGCCTCCTATATTGACTTGATTTGGTATTTGAAAACTTTGATTGTGTCGTTTTTGTCTGCTAAAATGTAGTCGATTTTCTGTGTGTTTCTAAACTAAAAAGTTGTTCATTATTATTATATAACCCATCTGTAATGCGATGGTTAGGTGGGTACGACTGGAGCGTAAAGACCTCGACGCTTCAGAGGGGGAAGGGGGACTGTTCAATGATTAGAGAGCTTAAGGTTGCTTATTTGATGGAAATGAATGAAGATTGGTCTCAATCCATAGGCTAAACAACGAAGGAAAAGAAAGAAGAAATGAAGTATTAGCATTACGCTTGCTATGGCTTCAGTCGTCCAAGTTTAGGTTCCACATATCACAATACCACTCATTATCAGCGCAAGAAGGACACAAGCTGTCTCTTCGTGAGTTTGAACTCGGCTCGCCGAGTTCATTCATCGTGCTCGCTCGGACATGATGCATCTCCCTGGAAATTAAGGTGAAAGACAAAATCATGAACCGATTTACATAGACAATCAGATGGAAACAGATCAGAATCATTTTTTTGATAACACTTAAGGAAATAACAATGATAAAAATCTAGGTTCCCTCGTAAAATCCAATACTTCATTGTACGTCTTGCATTCTAAGCACATAACTCTTGCCCTTAAATAGCTTAGGCCACAGTTCTGCATATAATCTTTGGGGATCCACGTTGTGAGTCGTGATATCCATTAGTTGTCCAACATTCTTGCAACATGACTAGCCGATTGCTATTTGAGCTTTTTAATGGATTCTATGATATATTTGATTTTTTTCTCTATCATTCCGTGCTGTTTTGTGATCTCACCATGTAACGTTGCGCATGATTCTCTCTTGTGAACGTTGCACGGTTCTCAGTTTTAGGGCCGATTTTTTTGTTAGATTCTATGTTCCAGCTCCATGGGTGACTATCAGAATAAATGGAATGTATAACCTTTACTTTAAAACAAATGGGATTTTATTTTTCTTAAATGTTCAGCTTTCTCTACTGAAATCTTTCCATCCTAGTGATTCTTCGTTTGATTTTTTCTTCTGTTGAAGGTTTTATGAAGATTCTTGTCCTAGATAGATGTTATCATCTACTTCTTTCAGGTCTGCATTTTCGTATCTTTGTCCTAAACATGTTTGTTGTAGATGACATTTGTCTTCCTGAATTTCATGTGTAGTTCTACTTCTTTGTTTTCTTCATTCATTTTGTAGAGCATTACTGGGAAATCGTTAAGTGCTTTTTGTAAAAAAGAAGATGTGGTTAGCAAATCTAAGGTTACTTTGGTTTTCGCCGTCTTTTTTATTTCATTTATTTTCCCAGTCTAGGTTTCAGAAGATCATATCGAAGCAGGCTGTGAAGGGTTTAGTTGAGCTGGTATCACCCTTTTTTAGTTCCTATTTCTTTCCAACCAATCCATTAGGAAAATCAAAAAGCAATGGGCTGGCCATGTTGCGAGAATGAAAGACAACCGATAGACATCACAACTTACAACATGGATCCCCAGAGACCACATGTGAAACCGAGGCAGACAAAAAAACAAGATGGAGAGATGAGCAAGACTAATTCAGAAAATACTGGCTCCGCAAACGCCCACGATAGAGAAATGTGGCGGATCCTAGGGAAAGTTTACGTCCAACGACGGACGTTAAAAGACTGATGATGATGATGATCATGATCATGATGATGATCATGATGATCATGATGATGATCAATTGTTTCATTCTCTGTCTCAGCTTCTTTTCCTCTCCGGCTTTCAATTTGAAGCTAAATGTTCTAATGCGCCTTTTTGCGTTAAATGCCTGTAGGATTTCGATTGTTGTTTCCTGATTCTCTGCAGCTCTCCAGTTGTAACTGAATATTCTTATGTCTCTCTCGGCATGAGATGTCCATGGAATTTCAATTGCTGTTCTCTGATTCTATCAAATGATGCACGTTTTGTACTTTTACTCTCTGTAAGACTTCGTTGATAACCCTTCCCTTATATAAAATGCGTACCATTCTACTGGCGAACCAAATCTCTCCTGCATTGATTCTTTTTTTCCGCCATTCCATCTGTGATGGTCTATTTCTCGCAGCCATATATCTGCATAGGAAGGATGTGGCAACTGAGAGTCCCAAAGCGGGTGTCAATTGCCAATCTCTTGTTCGATAGGATGTTATTCATTTCTGAAAAAAAAATGCTGTTCATGCCTTTTTATGTCCGTTTAACATTTACATCAGATTTTTCCCCATGATACAATGTAGGTTAAGCTTCGAACTTGTTCCAGGATTTCAATACGATCTTGAAGTTTGGGATATCATGCCTCTTTAATGATACCATTACTCAGGGCCGGACTTGAGTACCGGCAGCGCAAATGGTGCTGGATAAAAACATAAGAAAATACCCAGATGCGAAATCAGATTTCTATGGAAATATATGATAATACTATTAATTAAACTGCACCGAAGATCAGCTTGCCCGGCGCGCCAAGAACCCGATGGACTGTCCTGCTATTACATCAGATTACATTTTTTGATAATGAATGATAATGAAAATAGGCTATGACGTCAACTTTTCCGCTATCTTGTCTTCGAGAATTTTGAACGCAATTAACTTTGAAACTTATTCGCTGGTTACTCAAGATGAAATTCAAAACCACCAATCAAGCGTTTTTTCAATCATTTAGATTTTTATCATTTCTAAAAAGCAGTCGTGTGTGAGTGTCCGTCGTCAGAAATAACCTGATGCATTTTGATTGTAGAAAGATGCAATTTCATAGTTTCAATTTGTCGGATGTTTCATTCAATTTATTTCACTTCAAGTCACAGTTTGGACTCTTTGAATGTGACATTGGATCAACAACTCTTTGGATCAGTGACTTCTTTCACGTGAATATGTTCAAAAAGTGAATGGAGATTAAAGGGAAAGAGGGGTAGAAAGCGGTAAATAAGGGGATGAGGAAAAAGTGGAGTAAAGGAGAGGTGGAGATATTAGACGAAGGGGGAGGAAACAAATGAAAAAGAGGAAAGGGGAAATGGCTGAAGTGAGAGGATATAACGAAGAATAAGGAAAAGGGCATCCTTAAGTGAAACGCGCAGAGAAGGAGTGAAGGGGAGAAAAGAAGGAGGAAGACGAGAGAATGATCTGGAAAGTGAGAGCAGCCAAGGAAAAGGATGTTGGAAAAGAAAGAGGGGGTTGGAGAAAAGCTGAGAGGAGGTAAAGAAGAAGAGAGGGGGAAGATGCAGGACAGGAAAATGTAAAAGAAGCAAAAGGAAACGGGAAAGAAGAGACAGAAGAAGTGAGAGGAAGAAAGGATGAAGAAGGACTATGAAGAGGGAAAGTCAGGAGAGGTAACAAAAAAAGAAGAGGAGCAGAAAATTGACAAAATGAGAGAAAAATATTATATATATATATATATATATATATATATATATATATATATTTATATATATATATATATATATATATATATATATATATATATATATATGCGTGCGTTTTTGTGTTATCTAGAAATGTATATATGATCCGATTGAATGATTATATACTGTGATGTATTATATTGAAACGCTTATTTGAAATGATCACCCGTTGATACACGGTGAATGTATCATTTGGCCTAGACAACGTAAATAGAATAAAAGATCAAAGAAAATGGAGTTGCTGCAGGAATCGAACCTGCAACCGTTGTTTCTAAATAACATAATTGTCACCTCGAAAGAAACAAATAGGGCAGATATAGACCGTAAATAAACAAGATAAGAATTTGGTGTTGGATCAGTTATTTGGGCTTTGTATTACCGGCGGCTGCTCAGTTAATAAATCCTGCCGAAGATATCAGGTGATAAAATATCTCTTATTCCTCATTCGAAACTATTGTCTCTTTCGCCAATTCTCAAAAAGTTGTTTCATAGAAATTCGAATATTCCGAGCAATTTTTCATGAGGACTAACTACTATGTATAATAAACGATGTATTTTTTTTACTGTTCCTCTGTCTGCACCGATAGGTTCTCCCCCCCCCCCTTCAAATTAATGATTTTGCTGATAAAGAATATCTCCCACCAACAATACAAAAAGGAAGTACCGAACTGATCTAAGTGGAAGAGTCCATTGTTTCCAATGACGGATAGGAAATATTTCTTATCAGCAAAAGTATCAGCGTTGTTCATCATACTTGATAGAGTATATATGTGAGCTCGTAAACTTGTCTTCGGCGGCGCTTCTGGTATTCTACCGAGGGTTGTAAATAAGTCATACGACGTCGTTGGTTAACTCGCATAAGTATTAACATTGGTTTACACACTCCAGAGCCAGACACTGTAACAATTACTTTTAGCGCCAATCTCTGATAAAATCTGAAATTGATCTACCCTGATCTAAAGTCATATGATCTCTCCCGTAGCCTTTCATCAGTCCGTATATATTTACGACGTCCAGTCCCATTTACAATAGTGAAGAAGAGTGATATCCTTGAATGCTGTTCTCTCACATTGGGGTGAATACACGTACGGTATTTGTGAGTTCCTTCTCTCTCTCTCTCTCTCTCTCTCTCTCTATCTCTATCTCTATCTCTCTCTCTCTCATACATCCCAGACTCCTGTACCTCCCACCATCTCAACCTCTGAGAAAACCTAACATACCATCATGATCATTTTGGCGATATGGAAACGCTGTTTTTTTTCTCATATGAATGAATGGTAATTGCTTCAAGTCGATTCGACCTGCAAGAGGTTTTTATCCCAGTCAATGCCAACTCTCAGTACTGCAAGTAAATCGGTTCCCAAATTGTCATTCCCTCATATACGCGTGTGAGTGTGTATGAGTGTAATCAAATTATCGTAAGTCTCACTCAATAAAAGATCACCTTGCCCATATGCTTAAAATGAATAATCATCATCGGTCTTTTATCATCTATCTCTGAACCTTCCCCCAAAATTCGCCTGACCTCACTATCGTGGGTGTTGCGGAATCAATGCTTTCTGAACTTGTCCAGTTGATCTCGCCATGTCATATTCTGCCGGCCTCAGTCCAGCATTTGTTCTCTGGGAAGTCATCTTGTGATTCGTAATGTCCATCAGTTGTCAACCATTCTATCAACATGACCAACCCATTGCCATTTGAGTTTCGTAATGGATTCTATGATGTTTCGGACTCCTGTTTTCCTCTAATATGTAGCACTGTCTTGCTGTAAAAGGCGAAACATGGATTCAACAAAAATTTAACAAATCAGTCCAATTTAGAATCGCACTGAGAGCCATTGAAAGAGCAATGCTGAGGATAACTCCAAAAGATAGAAAAATATCAACATGGACCTGAGGGCAGACCAAGGAGGAAGATAGTATATGAATGATCAAGCAACAAAAATGGGGAACACTTAGTAAGAAGAGATAACAACAGATGGAGCAAAAGACTATTGGTGCCCATGGGACAGTGCACGTAGTAGGAAGAGATCAGACACAAGAAAGTACTATGAGATAGAAAAGTTCGTCAGCAAGACAGGCTAATGCATTCACGGTGGGCATGAAAGTTGACGGGAAAGGCTCCAATCCAGTTGTGGACTAAAAATGGCTAGTGATTATATATATATATATATATATATATATATATGTTAGCAGGGATATGCAGCCTTTGCCCGGGGGAAAAATAACTTATAATATAACCAAACTGAAAAAAATATCTTCTTTGATACATTTCTTCTTACACAACACAACCAACGAGAAATGATTATTTGTATTATGTTCACATGAAGTAACTGTAACAGAAGAGAGAAATGAATCCGACTGGGAACCGGAAGTTCAGTCATGACGTCACGACTTTGCCACTTTGGTAGTTCCAAAATTCTCAGTTAGTACTTCCTCGTATCAACGTTTTTGTTTGTTCAGCATTTGTTTCGGGTAATTTCTCTTCAAATAATACTGAAATTAATTTTTTGTCTGCCCTCCTATTCTGCTGGTTTCTAATTTGCTGGTTTTCATAGTTCATACAAATATAAGAATTACCTTCATCATCATCATCATGATTATCATCAACTTTTTAGCGGCCGCCAGACCTCTCTATCATGGGAGTCGCATAGCCAGTACATTCTGAATTTGCCTGGTTTGTCACGCCATCTTACTTTCTTACTGTCTGTCGGTCACAATTTTGCATATGATATCTGACCATCCACGTTAATCCATAATGACAGTCTAACGAATCCATCCAGTGGTTTTGAAATTTCGAAAACTCAAAGATTCCTTCAACGGAGGAAATATTTTGATGGATCCCTATTTTAGCATTTACTTTCTAAGCTAATTAATGAACTACAATAAAAAGATATTTTGGCCTTTAAAAATGATATCCATTTAAAATGTATGATATTCATTTGAATTGTAATATGTGGCACAGGTAGTGTACAATTATCATTATTATTTTTCTTTTTGATAGCTTTACAATGGATAATGTTGTTTTCTACCACAAGATCCGCTATGTCAGGTTTAGAGGAAACACTGCTTCGAACCCTTTCGAAGCTTCATTTGATGGATCGAAAGTGATCCTCGGCCCAATTTCGGAACCATTGCTTTAATCACTTTCTTTTAATACCCCATGTACCTTCTCTCTCTCTCTCTCTCTCTCTCTCTCTCTCTCTCTCTCTCTCTCTCTCTCTCTCACTCTGTCTTTGAATTCCTGTCTTCACTTACTCTCTCTTTGAATTCTTTTATTCACTTATTCACTCTCGTGTCCTCACACAATTCTCAGCCCCATCCCACACAAACACACAAAGTCCCTGCACAAGTTCCTTTTGTAAATAACCACATCGTTCAAAAGTTGACTGAACTGGAAAAACGTGTCAACATTAATAAACGAGTCTGTAATAGAGCGCACAGGGGTTGATTTGCTTCTTTTTTTTTACCCACAAGTGATTTTTATGAGAGTAGGTAAAGGGATTTGTCTGCATAAGAAATGTTGGGGCAAGGATTTCGTGTACTTTGGTCAGGCGTGCTGATTTGAAGGCAACAGACACGGAAGGGGGAAAAACAGGAGAAATTCATGAACTTTGGTATATTACAACAATAAAAACTAACAGACATATATCTTCGGAGGGAATAGTTAGATATATATTCTCTTCTTACTTACCTTTCATTTTTTTTCCTCTCTCTGAAGAATGGGTCTGCCTTCTTGTAAAAAAAAGACCTGGGTGAAGGATATCGTATAAGTGATTTTAGCAACAAAAACGGAGATGGAAATGGCACAAAGCAAGAAGAAGGGACAAGAGATGGAACAAAAAGCAAATTGAGTGATGTTCGTAGGACAGTAAACGCAGTAGGAAAAACCAGAGATAAGATGCAGAGACGATACATTAGATTGCCAGAAAGACATGGCAGTGATTAGCGCAATTACACTCGTCATGGAAGGAGATGGGAAAGTCCTTTCACCAGCAATTGGCCCATAATGGTGATGATGATGATGATGATGATGATGATGATGATGATGATGATGATGAAGACAATTTGTCGCGAGTCCCATCATAGTATATATTTTTAAAATTATAAGGTCTATTTTATTGATTTATTAACCAAATTATTGAAATATGGAGCTCTACGTATTTTCATTTAATACGTAGAAAGCATACGCCCATACACACATATGAATATGTGCGTGTGTGTGCATGTATGTTTGTGTGTATTGGTTTGTATATATGTGTGTGCGTACGTGTTTGTGAATAAGATATATAGAAAAAACAAGAATGTATGTGTGTGTGTGTGTGTGTGTTAACTGGGAGATATATTTTGAATGGGGATTTTTCTTCCCTAAAAGAATTTTTTCTTGAATGATATTTGAGCAAACGAGAAAGAACCATAATGAACCTGAGTATTTGTCAATCGCCGGAAGTGCCTTCAGTCGGCATGTAAACGTCCGTAGTGGACATTGTATCAATGGCATGAAGTAACCTGGTTCGACGACTATAGTCTTCTCATGATTAAAGTGAACGACAGGATACGTGTGCTTCATTACTCTGTGGGTAGAGATGGAACCAGGATACGCTTCAGGAAAATAGCAACAGCAGTGTGATGATTTGGGCACCGTTCCCTGGGAAAGTACTGAATCTTATCATTCATATGGAAGGTGCTTTTTTTCTCTTGTCCTCTAACTTAACATTGACAACCAGATACACTCCACCATGTTTCCTACGATGGCAGAAGCATCTTTAGGCAAGACAATGCATCCTGCCACAATTGTACGAAAATGGTTTCGAGGATAGTGTTGTCCTGGCCACTAAATACTCTCGATCTCAATCTCAGTGGACACTTATGGGAATTATAGGAAGTGTTGGACCAGTATGTTTTCTCTACAGAACCTCCACCACAATACTTGCAGCGATTAAAGGACCTTCTGTCAACATTATGGCATTAGATGTAAGTGGAAACCTTTAGGGGTCATGTAAAGACAATGGCTAAGAGTTGTTTTGCGGGCTCATGGCGTCTCCAACACGTTATTATGCAGACGATGATAATCTTGTAGCTCATCAGTGTACAGAAGGATGTACATAGAGAGACGGACAGCCATGTATACATTCATACACAAAATATATATCAGTATTATCATAGATAAAAGATTATCCTAACAATGCCAATTGGCACTTCTATGTCAGCTTCTTATACCAAAAACAACACATTCACATGAAGAAAACCTTGCCAAAAGAAAGAAACACTCGATCTGGAATCGAACGATACCTAAACCGACCAAGCAATGGAAAGATGAGTTTCCCTACCCCGAAGGAAAATAAACTGAAACTCAATGCGATCTGATTCGTATAGAAACTGATCGCATTACGCAGAAATGAAGGCGATGTATTCGGGTGATTTTTACAGATAAACGTGAAACTCAACGTAGCCCGTGGTATACAGCTTTTCCAATTAATTTAACAGCATTTCACTTACGCAGATGAGATCGATTACCCACAACTACTCAGGGGTCAGGGACCCACGCTCGTTAACGCTGAATGAGCCGGATGAATTAGCAGTATCCAAAGATATATCATGGTCAGAGGAATGTGAAATAAGGGTAGAAATATTGTGTTGTGCTAGACTTTCAGGCGAGAAAGATTCAATAAATAAAAAATTAGCATTCTATACTCCGACATTTACCTGAGCTCGAAACCCAATGCCTGACATTGATGGGAATTTTTTTTTTTACTATCTCTGCCACGTGTCAGTAGATATTTCTTAAACCTAACTTCATCCAATCCAAAGCCACAAATATGGAGTATTTAGTTAAGTTAGAATGCAGTAAAGTAGATGTTGTCTTACTGGCTCGCTTGCTAACCTTTGCTCTACAACGAGGTAACTCATACGTATTAAGCTAAGCTTAAATCACAAGTGCGAAGCACCCGATTAGGATTGAACTCATTACAGGAGGTATATTCAACGAGACAAACCAGTTAATCATTCCTCTACGGTAAGGTTCTCATATACACCCTGAAGAGAAAAAAAAAGCATTTTCGATTATATTTTGTTCAATTATTCTTTAGTTTTATTGAATATAGGCAAATTTGTGACAATAGTATACAACAAATATGCCAAGTGTGTGTATAAGCATATTTTATTATCAATAGTCTTTTTCGCCTAAATCATGATCCAGGTTTCAAAAACCTCAGCCGTTTGTCGTCTCTGCGTATTGTTATTTTCCATTTTACCATTCTGAACGTACGGAGAGAGTGATGTTTCGTGGTTCATCACTGCTTTGTATTCCAAGAGACTTACACCAGCATTTTAGTCTCAAAATGTCTTCAATAAAGTCTAAATTTCATGCAACTGTCAGAGTCAAAAGCTGCATTGCTGGTCTATGTCAGACAGGAGAATTTTATCCGAATATTCAGAAATTATTAAAATCTGAGGATATCCAGATTCCATTGTCTACTATTAAAAGAATTGGACACATGTTTCAAGTCACATGTTTTGTGGAACGGTTAGCAGGTACTGACCTAAAGTAACGTCGAGCAAGAAAAAAAATGACTAAAGCATCATAAAACCAGTCTAACAAAATTAACACAGAAATTCAAAAATTTAAGAAATCAACTTCTGTCAAGAGGAAAAAATTCTTAGAAATCCGACGAAAACTGACTTTTCATCAAAGCATGGTGCAAAGAAACCCTTGTTGTCCAAAAACAACGTCGCAGACCGAAGTAAATTTGTGTGACTTTAAGGCAACTATGATAAAAAGTGATTTGAGCATATTCTCTAGCGAGGTGAGTCATGCTTCCAGCTGTCTACCAACATTCCAGAACGCTGTCTATGAAAGATTCAACCCAGGATTTTATCTTAGGGAAGTATTAGGGTTCATTTCTCGATATTGTGTTGGCAGGCTGGTACGATGCAAAAAGTCCATAATGCTAAAGAGACCATTTTCCGATAAGATAATTCTCCAGGGCACTTGGAAATAAAACATGAAATCATGGTTGTTTCTGTGATGTTTTGGCCTGGTTAGTCGCCAGATTTTAACACCACAGAGAACGTTTGGGCACATATTAAGGCCAAACTGGATGGAGGAAAGATTTGGGAACACTGACAAGCAATGAAAAGCAATCAAAGATGAATTGAACAACATTGTACTGCACCTTGCCACCAACTATTGGGCAGTGTGTCCTAACAAGAAAAGGAAAAGGGAGAACAAAGGGAAAGCTATTCCCTACTGAAACGAACTTAAACATTGCATGTACTGTAGTGTAACATTACTGACTATTTCATTTATGATTGTTGAAATAATGGAGTAATAGAAAAAAAATGAATAAAAGGGCGTGGCTTATTTTTTATCTTCTTCTTCCAGAGTGTATGAATTTAGTAAGCATGGTGCAGCATGAGGCCATAATTGTGAAACAATCAGTAGAGATTGAACCTAGAACAGTGGCTTCATTCTGCAAGACAAGCCTGCTGAGCATTGTTTCACAACAAGGTCTCCGTACACGTAACCAGTAAGCCAAGTACGGCACAAGGCAACTAGCACCTAGTAAAGATGAAATCACTGCAACAGTGATTGTCTATGGGAATAGCTTGCTAACCGTTGTTCCACGGCGAAGCAACCACATTTATTAACGTAGGCTTTGTCTGACGCAAATATACTGATATAGTACATCACGTGACGATCGGACTCACTGCACTAGAGTATAGTCTGTGAGCTGAGTTTGTTAACCCCTATACAACGGCGAGGCACCTGAACAGGTATTTACTAAGCTTACTTTGGTTTAACACAAGACAATTTCAACTAATGTACGATCCTTACTGGTAATGAACCACCCGGTGAGGATCGAATTCATTCAAGTAGTAATGGTATGCGGGATTAGCTCAACAGTGAAGTTAAATTGTAGTTTGTTTTGTTTTTTGTTGTTGTTTTTTTTTTAAAGTTCAATGATAGGGTATGTAATGTGTTTTGAAAATAAGTTTGAGTCACTGTAATGCAGGATATCAGTGAAGGCTTCTGCGTGCAAAAGAAAGGAAGAAAAAAATGAAGAAAGAAAGAAAGAAAAAGAAACAAAAAACCAATAAACAAATAAACAAAGAAAAAAGAGGCAGGTGTGGGTTTCTTCGTGGGGAAAAAAAATGGTGTGTAACCAAAACAGGGGTTTCTTAAACGACCATGTTTATGGAATGGAGAGAAGATGAGAAAATAGTGAGAAAAAAGAGGGTGACAATGAAACAGAAGTGTATTTTGTACAGAGAAAAATGAAAGATTTTGTCACAAAATTGAAAACAATAACGTCCAACTCAAAAGAGGAGTATTAAAAAAAAAAACGTAAGGCATGACAGTATTTTTTGAGAAGCATGTAAATGGAAAAATAAACAGAGAATTGATTTTCCCTGGTCGGTGCCATGAGGAATATTCAGATAAAAAAGAAACAACTTTTTGTGGTTCGTAGGATTTTGGGAACAAGAAAAATAGGACATGGGAAATGTGGGAGCTTCTGTAGAGATCCCCAAACTGTGCCCTCAAACAATAGTTCTAAACAATAGTGTGCTGTAACTCAAGAGTAGTGCATAAATCTCTCCATAGACACAAACATGTATTGTGCACCTTTAATGCGTCCAGTACGGGCATGTTCAGCTCCCGCTTCAGAGTTCCAAATCTATCGATTTTATCTCAAAATTTCGTGAGATCTCAACCTTTTAGCAACAGATGGAAGGGGCTTATAATGTTGCTGCGCCGGACCCCCAAGAGAGAAGCCCGTTTTGGTCTCCAGAGCTTGGAGTTTTATTTGGACATATGTTAGTGTTCAACTAACGACAGTGCCAATAGTTTGCTAAAATAGTACACTGACTATTTTTCCAAATCGATGTGGTTATTTATTGCCTATATTTACCGAGACTACCTTAGTACATCACACGGTCATAAGTGAGGAGCACACGGTAAGAATCAAACTCACAAGAGTGGTAATTGTCTGCGACGCTATTTTGCGAATCATCTGCTTGGCACACAACCAACAAGTTATTTGAAATTATAGCTGACTCATATTGGGAGGAATTAGAAAGAATTTCTCCTAAAAAACAGATATTGTCAAAAGTTACAAAAGTTCTGTTTATATATGTTCGAGTGTTTCACCAATACAGAATTCGACCACAACAATCTTCTGAGCTCAATTACCTCACTGTCTTAATTATAGGAGTTTTGAAACAATCACTTCGCTAGATTTCAACCTTATATATGTATATATATATATATATGGTAAGAGTAACACCACGTTTAAGCGGCTACCTTATGCAGCAGACCCATTTTCTTTAAATGTTTATTCTATTTACGTTGTCTATGCCAACGGGAGATCATTTCTGATAATATAACGCAACTATAATTATTTCTGTCGGGTTATACATCCATTTCTTAATAACATAATTGTCTACGTTGGGAAACAAATAGACAGTGAATGAATAAAATGAGAATTCGGATTTAAAGCAGTTATTCGGGCCTTTACGCCACCGGTGGCTTTTTAGCTCAATAGTAAGAGTAACGCTACGTTAAGGCGGATATATAATCGGTCGCAGGTTCAATCCCTTCAAATAAAGTAATACAACAAATAATTATTTCTGTTGGATTATGTATCTATTTCCTAATGATATGAATATACATATATTTTTTATATATTATTGTGTCATCCACGGACAGCTGTTTCGATGTATTACATCTCTTCAGTGTGGCTATAGTCTTTTTATCCCATCCAGTACCGCAAGGTCAGAATTGAAACCCTCACATTGGACCTGGAGCCCGATATCCTACCTCTGGACGACGGAACTGGGTGGTCAGTAAGGCTGAATTTAAGCGATATATTCATTTATGCAGAAACTCCTCATCCACCAGAGTGCTCTATTCCTATGGAAGAGCATTGCATAAGCTTACAATGGATGAGTGTCCTCACCTTAAGAGTGCTCAATCCTGAATAGAGGAGCATTATATGTATGTTTACTCTTTAGTAGAGGTTTTATTCTAAAAACACGCATCTTTTGTAATAATATGATTAGACGTTTTCAATTTTTTGTAATAGGTTAGAAATCTCGTATCGTTAACACGTTAAACCACAGATGTACACCTACGTACAGTTCTCTTATTAGCTGTTTCACCTTGTTTACAATTCTAGTGCATTTGGATACAATAGAGTAGCTTTATTGTTTGTTTGCCATTTTTGTTGTTACTATCTATGCAATTATTTTGAATTTTCCTTAGTTTTATTTTTCTATCAATAACATTATTAAGGGATTCATTATTTATATTAGTCTAATATTATTGATTTCTTCGTGGAATAATGAATGAGAAAAGGGAATAAACTGAGTCCTATTGTCCAAATTTTTAATAACAGCTATCATGTAACCGTACGGACATTCGCTATTATAATTAAGGAGGCGGCAATATAAACCTGTGGGTTTTCTTAATGTAAGGAGAAGGTAAAGGTGTCGCTATAAGAGCCAAACAAGAGTCTGAGAAAGGGATTCTATTTTTAATATTAGGCTTGTAAGGAGAATGGAGTGTCAAATCCTTTTCGAAGCTTTTAGTATATTTTTTTTTAATTTCGTACAGTTACTTGTTAGACGTATAATGGCTTTATTCTAACAACGTGCAGACTATGCGTTAGGACTAACTAAAACCAATTTTAAAATAAATTGCAAAATCCGGTAATTATGCATGAAAGTTTCTTCCATACTAGCAGGAATATTTAGTTTCTTTGCGCAGGAAATGACCAAAACTAAAAGGAGGTGCATGGCTGAAGTAGTGAATCCAGTGGGCAACGATAGCAAAAGTCAACGCTTTACTGCAATAAATAATGCTGAATGTCCAGCCAATCTCCTTTTTGTCACTTAATTATTTCTATGATATCCTCCACTCAAGTCTTCCCTAGTCTTTCTAACCTATATTGATCTTTCTTTATCTCTCAGATTTATCCCTAGAACTGCCCTTTCCATATATATATATAAAATGTGAGTGAATATATATATAAATGTGTGTGTGTATGTGTGTATTCTAACACTAGATATAAGAAAAAACACGAAGTGTATTGAAAAAGACTTTTTAAAACATTCATGTCATTTCAGTCAGTTATTGCCCAATATTAAGAGCAATGCTAGATTGAAGCGGCTACGGTATCGATCACCTGTTCATTTCCTGCAGCAGCCCCACTTTCTTTAATTGTTTATCTTATTCACATTTTCCAGGCCAAATGATACATTCACCATATATACATATATGTGTGTGTGTGTGTGTGTGTGTGTGTGTGTGTGTGTGTGTGATTTAATTAATTATCGTCTGCCTCTTTGTCTGCAACATAGTAAATTCATTCGAAGCTCAAACAGAATGCTAAAATTGTGTCATAACACTTTCTTTTTTTATACGATTTTTCCCTCCGTAAATGTTTATATTAATCCTTTATTCTTTTTTTTCAACGTCCCTCCACTATTTTCTAATATTAACCACACTCTCCTTTTTTCTCATTCTGCATAAATCACATTACAAGATGCCTGCAAAGCCAGTTTATCTGCGCACCAGCTAAGACCTCTGCACCGTCATCGATCACCATACAGCTGCGATTGAAAGAAGTTCGCGAAAAGGATACACACACACACGCATTTATATATGTATATATATATATATATATATATATATATATATATATATATATATACATACGTATACATATAATTGACAAAGAATCGGAAATAGCTTTTAAAACAACAATGAAACTGAAAACCATGTAAAATGATGCATACAGCGAGAAATGCTATATTTACCCTACTGAGACGTGTCCCATATTCATGCATGTGTTCTTAGCCCCAAGAAGGGAGAAAAAAAGAATGAAAATGCAGAAAATAATGATAAAATCTCTAAAAGTCTAATTCATCATTTTGCTTCTTTTTTTTTCTGAGCTGATATAATTTTTGTTCTTTTCTTTTCTTTCCTCCCAACATTCTTTTTTGCTTTTCTCGTTTTTGTAAACTTCTAAACATTTCTCTTCCACGCTTTCTTTTATACTTCATTGCATTCAATCGATCTAATCTTTTTTTTTCGTCAATCCATTTCTTACTTCACATTTTCTTTTTTTCCTTCTTTTGCTGCTTTTATTTCATTTTCTCCCTTTGGTTTCTCCTTTCCTTTCTTTTATTTCTTTTTATTTATTCTTTTTTCCTTTCCTTTTCTTTTTCCTTTTGTTTTTTTTTTCCTCGTTCTTTTCTTCCTTTTTCCTTTGATTTCTCTTCTCTTCCACCTTTCTGATTTTTCCTCTGTTCTTTCCCCACTCTCTCTCTCTCTCTCTCTCTCTCTCTCTCTCTCTCTCTCTCTCTCTCTCTCTCTCTCTCTCTCTCTCTCTCTCTCCAACTATTTTCTTCTTTTGTTTAACCGTGTATTCTATACTCCTATATAATTGTTATGATACTTACTAAGCTTAGCCTGGCACAACACAAGTCCAAACTCTGTTTTAGAAATGTCGTTTGATAGACTATGTTACGTAAATCATTCTAATCGGGACTACTTTGAAATTCAGCAGTCGAAATTATGTCGGGCTCAAACGTAGACAATTGTAGCCTGTGTTAGATGCCTGATTACTTCGGCCACAAGGCGGGCCACCCGATTTACATCTTAGTCTTTTTCTATCATAGCTTCTTAATTCTTTCATTCTCAATATGGATTCGTTTTTTTCCTATCTATCTATATCTCTATATATATCTATATATATATATCTATATATCTATCTATCTATCTATCTATCTATCTATCTCTCTCTCTCTCTCTCTCTCTCTATATATATATATATATATATATATATATATATATAGATAGATAGATAGATAGATAGATAGATAGATATAGATATAGATATATATATAGATATATATAGATAGATAGATAAGTAAATTGATAGATAGATAGATATTAATATATATATATATTTAGAGAGAGAAAGAGAGGGGAGAGAGGGGGGTTTATTGATTGAAAAGTAGGCTGCTTGTGATGTAGATGGTATTCCGTGAACAAAGATGAGATCCGCGAAAACATAATCGGCATGGAGATTAGCGTAACGAATGACGCGGAAAAAATGAAATCGGCGGTCCTGGTTCGAGTTCCGGCCGAGGCTGTTTAATTTCACTTCTGACTAATGCCTTTGGCAAAATGGGTAACTAGCAGGGCAGTTGGAGACCTTTAACATTGTAAGGCACTCCAAGTAGGACTTCGACAAAAAAAACTAAATCCATACTGGTCCCGTGCCCGGGTAAAGGAGTAGACTTCGTTTTGGGGCTAGCAACTCCACCTTGTATAAACCCACTTGCTACTGAAACCGCTGCAGAGTGGTTGCCAACCCTGTGCCCCACAAGGAGTCAACAGAAATAAACAAAAAAAATCCTCGGCGGTTGGTCGCTCCTTTTTACAGGATAATACTACCAACAAAGGCAAATTGTTCAAGTATACCCATACGTCTAAGTGAATACCCATACGAAGAAAGTTTATCTCAACGGACTCCTATACCAAATACACACGCTGCTAATTAGTTTAAATTGCTTTTTTTCCCTCTTGATCTCTTTGCTTTCATGCAGCGCTTTGAAGAGGATGACATACCAATCTATGGTCTTTTTAAACTGTACGATTATTTGTTAAGCGACTTTGTGTAAATTCGTTTTTTGGGGAGGGCGGTTGTCTCTGGCATTGAAAATAAGTAGAATTTCTATTACCCTCTTAGCATTAATAATATTCTTATTGATGACTTGGGGCTATGAGGCCATTGTACAAAACAAGTCAAAGAATTCACGACCCTATTCCAACCCTTATACGTCTGATAGACGTAAAAATCTGCTATTGTTGCTTTACCCGACCAACATCAAGAGAACCTTGGTATAGATATCATAAAATATTGCAAATCCGAAGAGAGTCGGAAGATAATTTTTCAGAAGCCTGGATAGTAAAAAAAAAGTTTTAGTTCCATTTTCTTTTTCTCGTCAACTAGAAATCCTATTCGTGATATTAGTTTGGGATCAGCAATTTTATCTTGGATGATCAATACATTTCAGCCTTTCTTCAGAAGTGTCAATTTTGTAAGCTTTGCATATCTTTTTTGTTGGCTTCCAGATTAGTTGTCCGATTTTTGTAGCTTCGCCTTAAGAAGAGGCTAATGCTGTCACACGTTTGAAATAAGAAAAAAATACCCTCCTTACCAAAGTTTTCGTAACCAGCTGGAATTATATGTTGAGCATATTTCCTTAGTCCAGCTAAGGGTTAGGAGTTAACTTAGGATGACTTAGGGTGAGTTTGTTTGTTTGCATCCCCACGACTGAAATGTGACAGGAAGTCAGATTAAGGTGGGGTCCCACACGTTCGAAAACGTGCAGGCACAGGGTGCAATGAACCCAATTCCTTGCACATGATTTCGCTAGGACTTCGGGTCAAGCCGGACTATGTCCACAGGATGAGTCCTGGTGTGCAAGAGTCCTTAAGTCTCGACGCGTGATTTCGCAGAGTCATTAGGGTGGGCTTGACTTTGTTCACAGGACGGATCCTGTTGATGCTCTCAGGACGAGCCTGGACATGCTGGTCAGTGGTTCTGGGAGGGGGGGAATCCCAGATAACCTGATAAGCGTAAAATCTGTTGCTGTTGCTTCACCCTACGTACATTTAAGCGGTTCCGGGATTATCATTGTAAAATATTGCATGATCCAAATATCCGTTCTATTTTATCCAATACATACTTCCAGAAAATTCAGTTCAGTTATTTTCAAATAAATAAATGCTAGAATAAAATCGATACATTTCAATCAGTTTCAATTCTAATTATTTATTGAATTTGTTTTTACTGGGATTATCACTGCAGATCTGCCAGATGACACTCGACAAGGATCGAACTTGTTATCGAACCAAATTGGAGCAACAAAAGGAGTGCAAGACAAACTTTCCTAACTACCTCACTACTACATTCTTGCAAAAAACGCCGAAGCAAACCACAATTTGAAGCTCAAATACTTTAAAATAGGGCAGGACGACAATAAGAAGTTTCTCTCTTTATTGTTTTCATTTAATTTCCTTTATTTTTACTAAAAATTTTACTGGAATTTTAAAAAAATCAAATTATAATACATCAAAGCAAACATGAAAAAACAAAATTTAAGCAATTTTATGATTAGAATAAGAAGATCCCATTAGCCATAAAAAGAAGCGTGTATAACGAATGCATCCTACCAATAATCACTTATGGAGCTGAAACATGGAACCTAAGCAAGAGGCATATCCGTAAATTGAGAACCATACAACGTGCACATGAAAGAGTTATGCTGGACCACAAGACAGCACAGTACATCCGGGAAAAGACAAGAGTCAGAGACATCATAGAATCCATTTAAAAACTCAAATGGCTGTGGTCTGGCCATTTTGCAAGAATGGCAGACAACTGATGGACATCGCGACTCACGACATGGGTAGCCCGAGATCACATGCGCAACTGAGGCCGGCAGAATATTAAATGGAGGGACGAGCGATGTCCATGATAGAGAAGTGGAGCGAATCCTGAGGAAGGTCTATGTCCAACGACGGACGTTGAGAGACTGATGATCATGATAAATCGATAAAGAAATATACACGTAAACTAAATTCCTGACAACTAAAACGATCTGTATTTCTCGTTTGGAGAGATGGCATGCTCCTGCTCGCTACTTGAAGGCATGGTTTGGGTGATCAGTTTGAGTTCGGGTCTTCTGCTGTACATAGATCTATGATAATCAGGCATTCACACGAAGCATGGCATCAATAAGGTTGTTGGAGGTGAGCTTCAATTGACCAGGTTGACTTACGGAGTACTAGGTCGATCGAGGGCGGAAACGCAGAAGACAAGAGCTCCAGCGTCACTCAGTTGTGGGATTGCACCCGTGAATAGTGTGCTTGTAACACCTCGTTCAATATATTCGAACACCGATCTTTTTCTCCCCTTTCTTAATCCATCACTTTATTTTCTAAAATCAAGTATTTCAACTTTCTCCAAAATGATCATAAATAAGTATGAACAAAACGCACGGAAAATTCTGCGTGAAATCGACACCTGAGAAATGTGTAAAATCTGACAAAATCAGTATATTGTGTTATAATAAAATTTTCGATACTTATCTATTAAAGGGCAAATTTGAAAAAAGAAAAATTCCATTCCGATATCGGAGGAAATTTTTTTTTCTGTAAGATTGCTCCCCCAACCTTTTATTAATTTAAAGATTTATCTCATTTGAATTTCATGCTTTCGTCGATTTTTATACATTTTACGGATATATCTCTCGAAATATTAATTATATTTTACATTTTTTTGAAAAATATCTAGGAACTGATCGAAAAAGAGTCTTACTTTATGATTTGAAAAAAGAAAAAAAAAAACAGGGAAATGAGGTAAAATATTTTCTTTTTGGAAGATAATTTTTTTCGATTAATCATAATTCAGGTTTTTGATCTGGGGAAAAATTTGTTTCAAACCTGAGATCATTTAAGTGTTATCTTTAATAGCGCCATCATTGTTTTTTTATAGAATATAGGAGCAATGAATTCATAACGATCTAAATCTATGTTTTAATTAGTGAAAATAAGTTATTTCATTTTGTTTACACAAATTTTGGGGCTAATTTGATTTTTAAAAAAACATTAGAAAAATAGAGAACAGAATTTTTTGAATTTTGATAATGTTTTCGAAATCAGGAATTACTTTCACACTGAAAATCTCCGTCAAAACTGCTCATATGAAACAATAAATTTTGATTAAAAGTCTTTGATGAGTCATTTTAAATTGTTTATAGTATTGTTACAATCTTTTTGGAAAACCAAGATTTTTCTGTCATATGAAATTGAATTCATTAAATAGAGAAAAGTTTCATTTCACTTCTTCGAGTCTTTTTAAAAAGAAATATATAGAAAAATAAGTTAATAGTTTTTAAAAATGAAATCTTGTAAGTAAATCCTATTCGTCCTCGAAAGAAGAATATACAACCATTTCATCCTCCCGATAGTCACCTACAGAGCTGAAACATCGAATTCAACCAGGAGACTGATACGCAAATCGAGAACCATGAAACATGTACAGGAGAGAATCATGCTTAACGTCACATGGAGAGACCACAAGATAGCACAGTATACTGGGGGGATAGGAGTCCAAGACATCATAGGAACCATCAGGAAACTCACATGGCAATGGGTTAGCCGTGTTGCAAGAATGTCAGACAACTGTTGGACATCATGTCTCACAACATAGAACCCCAAAGATTAAATGATAGAGAGGTATGGTGAATCCTGGGGAAGGTCTATGTCCAACGACGGACGATAAAAGACTGATGATGTTCTTAAAGTTGTTAGCTGTAAACTAAGAAAATAAAATCTCTTGCTTTCCAACTGCAATTTTAGCTTTGGTAAAAACCAGAAGTCACTGGGAGCCAAATCTAGACTATAAGGTGATTGAAAGACTTGGGTGATTCGATGTTTTGAAAAAAAAAAACGAAGTCCGTGACTACTCTCGTCCGTTAATTGTGAATGCGCCTCTCACACAGTATCTTAGCTCAATCAAGGGCGTGTCTCCACCTGTGGAGTAAACCTACAAGAGAGTGTCTGTTCATGCATTCCCAGGAAACCCCTCTAATTGATTGTCAAATTACACATAGGCTGCACGATCGGTTATTGAGATGCTCAAAATGGCTGGATTCTTTTGAAACAGATCTCTTACATCCCATAAGTAAGAAATTGCTACAGCGAAATCATATACTTTATTTGCTGGGGGAGAGATATATAAGATATGATATCTTTGTTGTAAACATTCGCAATACAATTAATACTGTGAATCTCCATAATTATTTTGTTGCTTGAATATACAGATATGTACGAATAGATAGACATATAAGATATATATATATATATATATATATATAGAGAGAGAGAGAGAGAGAGAGAGAGAGAGAGAGAGATTCGTTTGGTAGTCCAAAAAAGGGGAGATAAGTCTGAGAGTGAGATCGTATACATACATCATAGCAATGGTGAGAACCGTTAGACTCCAGGAAATCTTCAAACCTGATTGGATGATTGTAGTATACGTTATTCAAAAGTAAGGGGCTGCTTATTCTCAGAATCCAAGGGATACAACAGACGACCGGGAGAGATGATAATATCTCAGTTGTCCAGATCCGTGGAATTGCCCTGGGTCAAGCCAGTGTGAAAGATCCTTGAAAGAGGAGGGAAATCATTTGGCTCTGATCCATTTGTCTGGCTGATAGGTAGTTGGTTGGGTCGAGACAAACTAGTATTCTCAAAGGTTAAATCATTAGTTGATGTACATGCAGTCCGAGATTAAAACCGACATCATAGATTTAATATTCACAAAGGTGAACACTTTATAAAAATGACACGAACAAAGAGTTGCATATTTTGTTTTATTTATCAATCCCTCATCGTCAAGTACGTATTTGGGTGAAATACGTATGTGAGCCTTTAGTTTTCAAAAAATTAAATGACGTGTATTATGGAATCATATCCACATACCATACATTATGATAATGTCCTATATAAAATAACAAACTACATTTTTTATGACACAGCCTTGGAAATAACATGAAGCTATATAATAGAATTTTAGCTTAAGGGGAGATAGCGTTTCATCAACACTGTGGGGGGGCATGTTAATATAATAGTTTTGTTTTTAAATCCCTTGAACGGTTTTATGGCAAACAACTGATGATCCAAATGAAAAATTTTCATATCTACAACCCTAATATCTAATTTTGTGTAAAGCATAAAACCCACTTAAAAAGATTACATGAATTACATTAACAGATATTGGGAAATGATTGACTAAAAATTTTTTAGTGTTTAAAGCTGTATGGCTTTGTAGACTGTAAATGTATAACATTTATGTTGAAGTATTTGTTGGTTGAAGCAAACTTCTAAACATGGACAGCTTCGGATAGCATTCAGTTATATACAGACCAATATCACACAGGATTAGCCATTGCTCTGTGATGAACACTAACTTTCTTCATCAACTTTGATACTTGCCCACCTTCATAGATCCCGACCTCGAATTGAATAGCCTAGCTTGCAAAATCACAATTCCAAAGCAGTAGGTTTCATAGGGCCCAGACGTGAAGTTTCTTTTCAAAATGTGTTAAAACAATCATCGCCTTTCCTTCTCATTTCTCTCTTTCGATTTAAAACTACAACCGTTGTAAACGCTTAAAGTTATATCTTGTCTCATAAATCTCTGTACGAACACACGTTTATAAACAATAAACACGAACTTACATATACTTATTTATATACGTGTGTGTGTAGGTATGTAGGGTTTTTTGTTGTTTACAACGGTTTCAGATATCAATCTCCCAGAGTGTAAAGTAACAAAAAGATGGTAACGACTTGAAGCCATTAAAAAAAATGGAAACTGCTGATATGGTTAAGTCGTTACAGTAGCGGACTGGAAGACTAAAGTAAAGAAATATGAGACTCTTCCGATAAACGCATCGAGAAAAGGAATTTTTGCCTTTTCATCGTTCTCTGCTTACAACCTCATCAAGCCTGTCACTGGGTCAAGTACCTACGAGCAATCGTTAGTACGATCCATTTCCGGCTTACCAAGTTTGTAGAAGCTTCATTCTGCTTACGAGGGCTAGTATTCAACAATGATCACCTATCTAGGTGCTGACCAGACCCGATGTTGACTCAAATGATCTTACAAAAACCGGTGTACAATGTGGTTTCGCCGTAATCCCCTAGCCTTGGACAAAGGTTCCTTAATCCCAGTCTGCATGCTGAGTGTCTATCAGAGAGGCATTGAGATCCATTTTTTAAAAGTCTCTGGTATGAATCAGCGGTCAATTGAACCACGGCCTACCAAACTGGAGTCGAGTACTCTAACACTAGGCCAACGTGATCGGTATAAATATATCACCACTTTTTAAATCGAATGAACTTTCTGGGTAAGCAAAACAATCTTCAGTGCGTGATATAAAATATCATAATTCCGAATTCCATCTCTGTTTTATGTTGGCTGGTTTAAGAAGTCGCTTTCTCCCGACTGAACTGCCATAATAATCCATGGGATGGATACATAGTCTCCACTCTGCCATATCTACCGCCTTGCAATGGGAATATTATATAGTTTCCTTTCTCATCTCACAAAGAAACCTTTCTAATGATCTATGTCAACATGAATGAAACACCGTATTGTCGAGTGGTAGCGTCATATGATTATTGTTATTCTCCAATGGACTTCTGCTGGTGACCAGAAACTAAAGATAGAAGAGAAAAGCTACGCAGTGTTACAATCAGTTAGATAAGGGGAAAGCAATAGAGAATGAATCGAAGGGAAGAACAATAGATTTTCGTATAGATTTTCGTATGTCTTGTATACAAATGAAGCAAAGAAAGAAATGCATCTCGGACTGAGATAGAATAATGTAAACTGCAGAAGTGAAGTGAGTTCGATTCTGAGTGCCCCAAATTAATGGCCCTATGACAAACCAGTGAATACCGACACACACACACATATATATATATGTATGACACAATTATCAATTTATGTTATGATTAACGCTCTTTTCTTCAGGGTCGAGCACTCTTTAATTAGGACAATTCGACAATAAGCTACATAGTAATGCATAGAACACTCCAGTGGATGGGGAATTGTGTGGAAGTAGATATATCGCTTAAACTCGGTTCTACTGACCGTCCAGTTCTGCGTAGAGCAGTGGTAAAATGCCAGCCTCTGGGTCAGTAGCGAAGGTTTTGATCCTGCCTCGTGGTACTGGATAGTGTGTTTATTCACTGTCCCACCACAGCAAAATGTGACACAAGGTCAAGGCTTAACGTGGGGAAATAGGAGACGCCCTGGAAAAATAGCTCCAGTCGACGCAACTTTGGTTGCTAAGCAACCGTGGTTGCTAAAACAATCTCTGTTACGAAAGCGTCAGTGCAATGGAGCAGTGCTGCCTCGGGGCAACGGATCCCCCGCAGCTGTGCCGAGTAATAATAGGAGAGCCCAAGGATGAATCCAAAGGCTCCCCAATGCGCGCAGCAGTGCACTGCCTCAGTAAAACCTCATTGGCTGACGCACTGCACCGGTGCACTCGGACACCAAACCACAACCCAATCTCCAGCTCATTCGACGGGCAAGTGTCAGTACCTGCGCCTCAGGCTCTGTCGGGGAACAAATACTACACTTTGATCCCGTCGGAAAGGCCAGAAAAAGGGGTGGGCTGGGCTCTTTATTTACTGTCCTACCACAGCAAAACGTGACGAAAGGTCGAGGCTTAACGTGGGGAAAAAAAGGAGTCGACCTGGAAAAATAGCTCCAGCTGACGCGTCTTTGGTTGCCAAGCGACGTAGAAGCTAAAACAATATCCGTCACGAAAGCATCAGGACAATCCCGACCTGCTCCTTTAAGTGCAATGGTACAGTACTGCCCTGAGGGACTATTTATTTGCTGTGTCACGATACAAAGTCGAGCTTAACGTGGGGAAAGCCCTCCATCCATATAGTTTATAGCTACACTGAAGTTTTATAATACAACGTAACAGCTGTGCGGATGACACTTTTATTTATCTATTTATATATATATATATATATATATATATATATATATATATATATATATATAGGGAGAGAGAGAGAGAGAGTGAGAGTGAGAGAGAGAGAGAGAGAGAGTATGTGTGTATGTATATACATATATTAATGACAGAGTGGAACCTTACTTTTCGTCCATACACATACTTCTCGTAGTAAACATCTATGTATAATTCTTTAATGGTTATAAAGTGGATGGATAGTAGCACAGCGTTTAAAGGGTCCACAGTGTTGGAAGATTTTTGCTCTTTTAATGTATCAAAAGAAGATTTTTGCTCTTTTAATGTATCAAAAGTGACGGAAGATATCTACCTCTGCTAAAGAGACAACAGCAAAAAACGACCCTTCCAACCCCCCAACCCCCATACATACACACTCAAGGGGTCAAAAGAGAACAGGAGAGTTTTTCTCTTCTTTTAGGGATCAAAAGTCAATGGAGACATTTTCCAGCTCTGAGGGGTCGAAAGTGTAGTGAAACTTTTCCCTCTTTTAAGGAGTCAGTAGTAAAAGTAATAAGGCTGAAAAGTTGAGTGGGGGGGGGCTTTTACCCTCCTTTAAAGGATCAAAACTGGAAGCAAACCTTTTCGCTCACCTTCAATGGTTCTGAGGTGAATGTAAACTTTTTCCTCAGTTTCCTGATCAGAAATGAATTGAAACTTTTTCTTCCCTGTAAAAGGTCGGAAGATACAAGAGACCCCTCCTTCTAAGAGGTCAGAAGCGAATTGGAGACTTTTGCGCCCGCCCCCCTCTTTTATGGTGTCAAAAAGGAAAAAAAGTTTCTCTAGCTTTAAAAGAAAACTCCATCCCCCACCCACCTTTTGAATGATCAACCGAGAAAAGAGACGTTTTACTATCTGAAAAGGGTAAGAAGTGAAGTGATACTTTTCCTTTTTTTAAGGTGACAAAAGTGAAGGGGGACTACCCCACTCTCTGATAGTATCAATAGTAATAGGAGACTTCCCTCTACCTTGAGTGGTCGAAATAGGAGGGAAACTTTTTCCTTTCCTATGAGAGGTCGAAAGTGAAGGTTGACCTGAACGTAAACCTGTTTTTACCTCTAAGGGGTCACAGGTGAAGGAAATCTCCTTCACCGATAAGGTGTCAAAATTGAAAGGAAACATTTTTTTTTTCACTTCTCCGAAAGCTCTTTTTTCACTCTCAAAATATTTTACTCAACGTAGCCGAGTATTCCAGCTATCAGTACATCGAAGTTTTTGTGGCTTCATCGAGAGTTTCTATTTACTGTGTAATCATTGCAGAACCTTACTTTTTGACCAATTTACTGATCTTTATTCTGTATGATTATGGATAATTCAATAGGTCTAAAGAGAAGGGAAACTTTTCTCTCATTTTTACGGGTCGAAATTCAGAGGAGAGCTTCCCCTCTCTGTAAAGCATAAAAAATGCAAACAGACTTCTCTCTTAAGAAGCTGGTAGGAAACGCAACTATCTTATCTAAAAAGTAGTTGTGTACATATATATATATATATATATATATATATATATATATATATATATATATATATATATATATAT
>OY735198.1:46224837-46304837 GCA_963457665.1 Thysanoteuthis rhombus
TACATTATTTTAAGACATGTCGCACAAAATCAATATTTGATTAACAACCCAGAGTCGAATAGATTATACTTAGGGCTTAAATCATTAGGTTATCAAAACAAAGAATAAAAAGAAGGGTGTATAACCAATGCATCCTCCCAATAGTGATTTATAGATTCTGAAACACGGAACCTAACCAAGAGACGGATCAGCAAATTGAGAACCATGCAACGTACACACGAAATTATGCTGGGCCTCACATGGAGAGACCACAAGATAGCACAGAACATCCGAGAAAAGACGAAAGTCAGGGACATCATAAAATCCATTAAAAATCTCAAATGGCAGTGGGTTGGCCATGTTGTAAGAATGGCAGACAACCGATAGACATCACAACTCACGACATGGATCCATCAAGATCACATGCACAACCGAGACCGACAGAATATTAGATGGAGAGACGAGATAGACAAATTCAGAGAGTACTGGCTCAGTGACGCCCATAATAGAGAAGTGTGACAAATCCTGGGAAAGGTCTATGTCCAACGACGGATGTTAAAAGACTGATGATGATGATGATGATGATGATGATGATGAAAACAAATATGACGAGGAGAATCTGATCGCGGAGGATGACAAGATAACTACTGATACGTGCTCAGCTAAATCATCGAGGCAGAAATGGCTAAGTCCATGTCTATGAAAGATAATCTTCCGGACTGTTCGTCTATTGGGAATATTTCTGATTTCGAGCGATTTGTTTTAGTGGTCAGAGAGTTGTGATAAAGAGTAGTAATGATAAAACAAAGACAAAATAGTGATGAAATAATAGTAATAATGAAGAGTGTATTGATCCGAAGTTTTGCGATATAAAACAACAAAAATGAAATGCATTGAATGTAGTGAATTAATAACCGTAATAATGAAGAGTGTTTCGACTCAGAAAGAAAGCAACAATAAAAAAAAATGGAGTAAAATGGTGAGAAAATAATAATCGTCGAATAAATTCACACCTTCAAAGCATTACGAATGGAATCGATTTTCTCTTACAATTTTTAAGAGAACACATGAAATGAAATTTAAAAAATTGAGGAGTGGATTAAATGGTCCAGCGAAATGGGGTTAAAAAAAAGCTTATACGGAAGAAAGAGTAACTGTATTAATCATTAATGATGGAAACAGGACGAATAGTCCAAACAACCGATCCTAAGGAAAGGGATTTTGCTGTTGAGTTTCAAGTTGACTTCATCATAATTGTTATTCAATTGCTTTCCTTGCACTGACTTGTACACTATTTAGAGTACATTTAGCGTAAAATCTGTCGGTTCAATGATGTTGGAGACCATCAGAATGTCATCCTATTTCTTTGAGAGAACAGGGTTATTTGGCGGTGCCCGTATCATCTCCATTTGAGATAGGTAGTGCTGGGTTACACGGTACAAGTAGTAGAGAAGGATGCTTCACCAGATCGCATTATTCTCTATCGAAAATCTTTCTTAAGACATCTGGCTTGGGAATAGGGCGCAGTTAGAACTGGATTCATGCCTTTGTGAAGGGTATTGATGCAAAGAGAACACATGCAACCTCGGCCGAAATTTGAACATCGAACAACGACCCCATTTCCAGCACCGATAACCCTTGTGTCTTCAATTGTGAATTAAGGGATCTAAATTATATCTAAATTAGATTTAATTATTTGAAAACTCCTTCGAATATTTTTGCATGATTGTATCGAGTTCAATTTCACTAGAGGCTCCATGCTAGTGACCTTATGCCAGATTATGCTAATCAGTATGTCACTGAGTGCTGATTTAGAAGATTGTGTTCGATCCTTACTGGATGCACTGCTTTACACTTGTGGCCTTGTTCCAAACTACGTAAAATTCAATAAGTAAGTAACGGGTGAGTGAAGTGGTCTGCAAGACTGTTACTACTGTGGAGAGAGTTTGATCCTGACTGAATGCTCTGCTTTATACTCGTGACGTTGTGACTTGTGACATTGCCAGACAGAGCTATGATTAGTAAATACCTTTTTTGAGTCAAGATTAAAACAGCAATTGTAGCTTATGTGGTATTTTGGTTTCTCTCATGAATCATCAACTCGACTGGGTCTGAATAAAATGGTAGACATAATATTTCCCATTGCCCCAGCAGTCAGCAAAATTTACCGAATTGAAGTTATATAAACATCAAGATGACGTGAAAGTTCTTTGTGCGTCAGTTACACGTTTCTGGCCCTTCCCGGTAAACTTGTAGTGCCAGCTTCTGAGTAACACGTTCCTACTTTTAAACTGACCCGATTCACCCCCACCTGATATCACTCCTAGGTAGTGGAGGAATATCTTTGAAAACTGCCCCAGGGAATTAGGAGTGTGACTCATGTAACTTGGCATGTTATGCTTGTCGTCGTTACATTAATATCCGTTCTTTTGTTCCAAACAGGGATGACAAGAACAATCCTTAATAAATTTAGGGGTGTAAAAATTAACATAACCTTGCTGTGATTTCAAATCACGACCAACTGATTCGTAACAGTGTCTCTTACCGACTGAATGTTAGAATTATACAAGGGCTTATTTTGATAAAATAAATAGAAAAAATGTTTATACTAAAGGAATATTTCTGTACGCAAATTGAGAACCATGCAACGTGCACATGGAAGAATTATGCTGGGCCTCACTTGGAGAGACCACAAGACAGTACAGAACATCCGGGAAAAGACAGGAGTCAGGGACATCATAGAATCCATTGGAAACCTCAAATGGCAATGGTCTGGCCATGTTGCAAGAATAGCGGACAACCGACATGGATCCCCCGAGATCACACGTGCAACCGTGGCTGGCAGAATATTAGATGGATAGACGAGCTAGACAAATTCAGAAAGTACTGGCTCTGCGACGCCCGTGATAGAGAAGTGTGTCGAATCCTGGGGAAGGTCTATGTCCAATGACGGACGTTAAACGATTGATGATGATATATATAAAAAAAAAGTTGCCGTAATTTTCTTTGGTCAGAAGAAAAGGAGTGGAGTTATTTTTTATATGTAATTACCTTTGTTCACGAAAACTTTATCTTTATGCACACTTATCTACGAAAAAATAGTCACTCAAAGGTAATAGAGCCTGGTGTTCCTTGAAAGTTCTGACACTTTTTACAACGCCTCTTTCGCTCTTCAAAAACCGGCTGAAAAATCATTTTCCGTGATTGCCCAGCCACGTTCTCCTTAAATGTGTCCACAGTCTGAAATCTCTTTCAGAAAAGCCAGGAGTCACAAGAAGTCAAACCTGAACCTCAGCAATGTAACGTTTTACAAAAAAAAAAAAAACTGAACAAAACTTGAAGACTGACTTTCTCGGGCATATATATATATATATATATATATATATATATATATATATATATATATATATATATACACAAACACACGCACGTGCACCCATACACAGACACACAGACACACACACACACACACACACATATATATATATATATATATATATATATATATATATAGCAGCCATTATTAGTCAAGGACACTTTTTTTTATCTCATCACTCCATCTTGTGTATGGTCTTGTCCTACTACGATTGTGATCCCATGGGCACCAATCAGTTGGTTTTCTGCTCCATCTGCGGGCATTTATTTGTGCTTCGCGTCCAGCCAATCCCTATTTCTGTTGCTTAATTAATCGGATGATATCTTTAACGCTGGTCCTTCACTATGTCTTTTCTACCTCTTAAAGTTATCATCAGCGTTGCTGTTTCCATGACGAGTGAAATCAAATTACCATTTCCAACACAACTTTACATAGATTTTTGTCTTGTAAAAAGCCACTCCAAATCATACTGAAACGTATCCTCCATTTTGTGTTCATATGCCCCAGATGTAGAGCTTCGTTTTGGATTTCCAAGCACTCATCTATCTATTTTACAATTTTTTTTTTTTTTTTTGTGGCGTAACGGACCAACTTCGGTATTTCTAATAACTCGTCTGTATCTTGTGATCATCTGATCCCCAAGACTGACCCCCTAGATCAAAGCTACCCAGAACCAGTATAATCGCCAACATAAACCGGAAGTTACATATTCATGACGTCATGCTCTTTTTACGAATCTACAGGTGTTTGAACTACTGGTGGATGGGCTGACTGATTGGTTATGATGAGATGAAAAGGGGCCGTAGATCCTCAAATGAAAAAATAGTCTTGGCGCCTTTTGCCGACAGGATTTGTTGAAGGGATAAACGATTGGATACGCCAGTCTATACGCATGAAACTATTCGTTCATTGATCATTCGTTACATGACGCTGACATCCGTAAGGAGAAGCACGCACATGCATACTCTTGGACACATACATGGATACTCAACCACACACTAACGCACGAAAACAGTTATACATACACTCTCCCAAAATAAAAACGCCTTCATACACACTTGTCCAAACATTATCACACACTTGCCCAAATACACTCATACATTTTACTCCCAAACGATTTACACACGCAAACACACTCACACAAACACACTCTGACAATTCCGCACCCAAAACTCCAAACACACCCATACTCTCTATCGGTCACACATCCACACACGGACCTATACACATATTCCTTCAAACATGCACTTACACACACACACACACACACACACACATGGGTAAACGCGGCGACTTGAAAAAAACGACCAAGAATTGCAAAACAAATGTAGTTTCTGTATTCACTACTACGAAGTACTTTTTTTTCTTTTCAGAATATTGTCCAAATATCACATTTCGTATCAAACAATCGTAATACTAATGAGAGCTTGATCATTAACATCAGAAAATATTGATTAAAGTATGGGAGGAAGTTGCCAGGGGACAATTGCTATAAACCCTCGAGCACAGACTATTCAAGTCCTCCTTCACTTCATACTGCAAACATAAAATCTGATGGAAGTTAAATGTTATTCAGCTTTAGCAGATAACAGAGGAAAACATAAATAAGAGAAAAGGTAAAATTAGTGAGAAGATTAGAAGAATTCAATTCACTTTTCCCCAGCTGGCTCGCCGTATATATTTGTGTATGAGTCGAGATCAATTTTTCAGACAAAATCATCGATAATAGTTTTGTTTGGTTGGGAAAGAGATTCATCTGCCTCCACAAGGGGGTAAATATGACGCAAGCTTTGATGTCCCGAACGTGTACACGCGGGCGAAGACGAAAATTGTCCAGTCTACTGCAACCAGTATCACGAGAGCGCCAAGACTACTTCCTATCCCTCCTTAAAGTGCGAGGTGGAGGTGCTGCTCTGAGTTTGAAATCTTCAGGGCCAGGCTCACATCGTTTATGCTGCACTCCGGCCGAAGACAAGTGCACTACTGAGGTTCAGCTGCTCCACTTTGATTCCAGCCTGAGGTTGGGAAGGGGTCCGAGCTGGATGGAAAGATTTCAGAAGAAACATTTTGTTCCAGACATATATGATACTACAGTAGATGACGGAAATATAATACGTACTAAGTAATAATTGATAATTGCGCCGTGTCTTCAGCTAATGGAATTCACCAATCCATGGTACGCTACCTTACCGCACAACGTTTCATTAATATGATATTTTTAAAATAGATTTACTTATCATACCGTAGATTGTATGACAGTGCTCATAGACTTCGATTAAAATTGTTATAATTCAACAATCGACAAATTCATCCGAATAAGTTCAGAGAAATACCTCGTGTCCCTTCGGTGACCAAGCAAAAACTGTTACAACTTAGCTAAGAAGACTTAATCTTTCTGTCGTATTCACCAAATATTATTAGCATTTATTCCGGACTTACAAAATTGTCTTGGTGAAAAAATTTCGTTCAGCACGCATGCGCATAGCTGATTGTGAATTACGTGTTACGCCAGACGCTTATATGCATTTCAGGAAACGTATAAATTTACATTGCAATAAATGTTTTTGAAACATGTCAGTTGATTGTATGATGGGTGGACAGCTTATATTGTAGAAATGTTGTTCACTTTCTCAACAGGAGGCAGGAGTGTCGGCTTCAGACGACTCGAAGAAAATGTATGTCGGGCGATAAAGTTTTGTTCCAAAGGTAGTATGTTTATTCGCTTATGGGGGGAGTAATATTCCAAATATGGTGACTCTTGGAAGTAGAAAGCTGATTGTAAAATGGGATACTGACATGATAAAGAGAAATCTGCTGAGAAAAGGCCAACAAAAGTTATTGATATATCTATGCCACAAAAGCATAGGAAGGGGGATTTCTTCTTTGTATTGTATTTCTTGAGAAGCAAATTTATTACCGTATTTCTCGACTGGTAAGGCACTACAAGATGTAAGACGCACCCTATAATTAGCTGAATATTTTTTTCGGAAAATATTTGAGGATCAAATAGCTGACAGTATTAGCAAGACCAAGCCGTCAACTTTACAGTGTCATTTTTCTCCCTTTCACAGCTAGTTATCACATTTTGGACCTGTTATAGAATATTTGTCAAGAAAATAAGTATTTTTCCACAAATACAGTACTTCATTTACTGAAATCTTTAATCAACGAGTCAGTCCATTCATACATCGTATTGATTTTTTTTCTTCAATATTATTATTCCCCAAATTATCAGGAGGGGATGTAGCCTGACAGTTAGCAACGCAGAATATGGAAACTCTGGTTATGACAGTAAGCTCATAATCTATTTCTGTTTTTTTTTTTTTAGGTTTTTGTTGTTGTTTTTTTTTTTTCAAATAACAATTGGGGGTTCGCTCCATTGCAGGCGCCCTGAAAATCGATCTGGCAATGGGGCAGTAATGCATTATCGTTGTGCAGGTCGCTCTGACTTCATATTGAATAAAGAAAGGTATCAGCTCATCGGTATTTGAGAAGCTAATTGCTAACCCCTTTTTGTTTAATGGAACGGAACACAATCCCCGCGGAAGCTCTTCTCGTGAAAGCAATCATTAGGCTTCGTGTTGATTGCGTCTCTTATTCAGCTTATTTTTCTCGGCATCAAATGTCACCACCGAACGCTCTTCAAATCTCGATTGGACGCTAGGTATCTCCTGCAACCGCGTTATGTAGCGTTGTACTTCGGACAAAGTTGCCATCTTCTTTTAACTTTTGCTTTCATTCACATGACGTCCAAGATAAACTTACATCACTTTTGTATTTAAAAAGACCACCAGATAATTGTTCTTATAGGATTTCTTTCAAGTTATCCAAATTTCTTAGATGAAGCATTGTCTTATCGTCAATTTTGTACTGATTCTCTTTTCAAATCATACCTACTGCTATTGAAGCATCGACACTATTATTCATTAACCCTGGGTGATGAAAAAAAAAATAATAATAATTCATCAAAATCAAAAATATTCGTCAAAAAATAAGGGTTTCTATTGTATTTCGAATTCACAAGGAAAATTTATTGAACATTCCCTGAATTGTTGTACAAATATTGGGGGTGGGAATCAACGTTCCAGTTACTGATAGAACTGAGCTATTATATGTAACTTTTGTTTAAACGAACAGTATATATAACCTTTGATATCACATGAGGGGATTTATTAAACAAATACGTCAAAGAAGTAGGCAATAAGTAAATTTTCTAAAATACATTTAGCGTGTGAGCAGATATTGAGAATATGATATTGATTTTTTTGAAATTGCCTTCTTTGGAGTAAGGCTTCAAAGATACAATGTTGCTTTAGTCCCCTGCCCCACATACACACATACACACACAGCTCAAACACCCTTATTCTTTAGCCATCTAGTTTTCATCTGCTATGACTGTTCTAGTACGCGATGCAGTATTCACTATTCGGCAAACGATCGGGTCAACTTTTCTTTTGTTTATGAAAATATCCAATCGACTTCCAAGTTTTCGAAGTTTAACTCCCCCTCCCCTTGATCTCTCTCGAACCCCCCTTTGATCCTCCCGATCCTGTTGCGAAGCACTGATTGTACCACCCCACGGGATGATATTTGATAACCAACTCTTTGATGAGTGTTTTTTCATGTTGCCATAACGTAAAAGTTGCTCCTAGGTCTAAATGAGAATGTTTTAATGTTCATGACCCTTCTCAAAGTTATAAACACAGACATACTTACTGTGTTGTTCTACTGTCTTTTGTCAACTTTCACTGTCTTTTTGTCATCTTTCATGTAACTTTATTATAATTCCAGTCTCGCGAAACATTTTTACCTTTCTGGGTAGAACTAGGTGCCTTTTGTAATCTTGCAGGGAATTGTTTGTTTGTTGTTTTGTTTTTTTTTTGGGGGGGGGCTTTTTTGTTCATTTGTTGTTTTTTTTTCAATAAGGGTATTCAATATAGACTGAATGTCGTGAAATTCTTCAAACCACTTTTGAAGGGTTCGAGCAGTAACTTTTCCATAAACTATACAAATATTCTGTTGTAATTGCATAGCATTATACTTCTATTCAAAAAAAATGTTTGCTGAAAATGTTATTTATATTCCATCATCTTCAATATCAGAATGAATAGTATCCGCCAATTTGGCAATTTGAAAAAAAAAAATGCACGCTGATATAATAGCTGTCACTGTACAATCAAAAGGCGGTTGTTTGAATGAAGTTAGTAATTAAACACATATAATGCCATCTAACGGCGAAAACAGGAAGAACATTTTAGGCTGTCCAATATAATGCAAGTTCATTGTTATTGATTGTACCATAGGAACTAACTGTTTTGTCAGTGGTAACAAACTAATGCTATCTTTAGTGGCAGAATAAGGGTGATATATGTAAAATGTAATGATGCCCATTTCTCAGAGGAGGAGGAAGGGACCTCTTGAAGCAGTCTCAATTAAATTTAATTAATCTACTTTTTTAGCAACAACGATCGAAATCGGAAACGTAGAGCTAGAGGAAGTAGATCATTTAATCTACCTTGGACAACTGATGGCCATGAAATTTCCAAAGAAGGAAAAAAAATCATACGAAGAATCATTCTCGGATAGTAAGCCTTCGGTCGAGCAAGTTCAATCTTCAAGAATAAGATTATCTCAACCAATGCATCTACCCAAATGTCACCAATAGAGCTGAGTCACGGAACTTAACCGAGAGACTGACCCATAAACCGAGAACCATGCAACGTGCACATGGAAGAATCACGCTCAACATCACACGGAAAGATCACAAGACAGCAAAATACATTAAGGAAAAACAAGTGTCCGAGACTTCATAGAATTAACTCAAATGACAATGGACTGGTCATGTTGCAAGAATGCCACACAACCGCTGTTCACAAAACATGGATCCCAAGAGATCATATTCAAAATTGTGGCGATAGAAAGTAAGATGGCGACATGAACTAGATAAATTCAGAAAGTACTTCGTCCGCGATGACCATGATAGAGAGCTCTGGCAAACTTTGGGGAATGTGTATGTTCAACGACGGACGCTAAAAGTCTATTGTTGCTCCTGCTGCTGTTGCTGCTGCTGATGATGATGATGATGATAAACGTAAACTGTTCCGTTCAAAGTTTGAACTCTCTCCGTCGATTCTATTCCCGGTGCCGTTAACTGTTAGGCCACTCGCATCTGCCGTACATTTAAGCAGCTGTAAAACAAAAAATGGAAAATGTTGGACGGTGAGAGAGAAAAAAAAAAGAAAAGAAGACCCCGCCCTAGTGAATCACTTGATGACAACAGGCGGATCATTGTTCGCCCACCGTTGGGTGTCGGCTGACGTTCTGCACACGATCCTTGCAAGTCTAGCGGCTTGCAAAGAATCAACACTTCATGTGACTTTACCGACTTTTTTTTTATGAAGATCCTCGTTGGGTGTTTTGGCCGTTTCTGAAATGAGCCGGCTGGAGGCAATCTATATTTAGTTGCAAATCTGCATTTGTTTTCAAAAAACGGGTCGGGTAACTGTTGCTTCGTAAGGTACTTCTCGGCTAAGTAAGTTGAATAGATCAAGGATTCTAAAACTAGGTATCGCAACCACTTTTGATGGGGTCGGGAGTAGCATGAAGATTATTGGGAGTCACAGAAACATCCAAAGGAAAAAAATATTCTATTCGAAATTATTTTTTTTTTAAATATGCAGACGAATAAAGGAAAATTCCGTTGTAAAATAATACTGATTGTTCTGGAATTAGCAATGACTGAAATAAGCAGCTAATAAAGTTTGAAATTAGTAATTCTGCTGGGTGAATATCACTTTAATATAGTTTCCTTTGGTCTTTATTTGTTTCTACATTTAGTTATAGTTAGTTTGTTAGTATTTGTATTACCGATTACTTTTATACCATTTAGAGGGGTTCGTGAAAAAATGTCTGATTCAAAGGGTTCCCAAGTGAAAAAGTTTGAGACATCCTGGATTAGATGATGGCATTAGATGTTGAGACCAGCGGCATTGAAAATACAGCCAATGTAGTTGTATGGATATTGCGTGTTATTGCCGAGATTTAATGATAAATGATACATATAATGACCCCATTCTGTCAATAAGACTGGCAATAATATCTGATCACTGGCACTCTCTACTTTCTTAATTTTAATGCCTTTCTAAAATAAAAAAAATCATTAGCAATACTTTGCTACATTGAAAACATTTACAAGGCATTTACATGATACACACAACATCCCTAGCCTATCAGTAATGCTTGCAATAATTCCAGACCATTGACAAATTCCTCATTCCCCGAATTCAAATACATCTCTAGAGTGAAATAATCAGCAATGCATTCTTAAAGTAAAATCATTAGCAACTCGCATACATATAATAGCCCGATTCTGTAAGTAATACTTGCATTAATTCCTGACAACGGGTAATCTCTTTTTGATATTCAACCCATTTCTTTAGTAAAGTAAATCGCAACGCATTCCTGGAGCAAAATCATTAACAATGCATTTCCATCATCGTTCATCAGCCTTTTATCGTCCGTCGTTGGACATTACCTACTTGTCTAGTTCGTCTCGGCATCTTTCTGGCGGCCACGGAATATGTTTTTTTTTTAAATTGATTTATGATCGGACAGAATGATTATAAGTTGCGTTATATCATATCGAAACTCCTATTCGAAATGATCTCCAGTTATAACACGGTAGACAAAGCAGGAGTCCCATTTTTTCTTCAATTGTTTATTCTATTTACGTTGTTTAGGCCAAATGATACATTCACCGTATGATAACGAGAGATTATTTCATAATAATGTATATATATTCAGTTAAGATTTGTTGTCTCCAAGAATATAGTGCTTCAAGAAATAGAGCTATATGATTAAATGATTAAGACATATGTGATATTCTCCCGAAAAAAAAATTGTTTATCATATAACTCTATTGAGAAGTACATTAAAAGTACCAAACAAATTTGTTTTGGGAAAACATGGCATTTTAATATATATATATATATATATATATATATATATATATATATATATATATATATATATATATATATATGTGTGTGTATATATATATATATATATATATATATATATATATATATATATATGTGTATATATATATATATATATATATATATATATATATATATATATATATATATATATATATATAGTCTTTCCTCCCCTGGATACCGTGTCGATAACACGGGAAATGTAAGGAAATCTTTGATGGTAGATGGGAAGATGATGTTGATAATCAAAATCAATGCATTCAGCGTAATCGTCAATCGTCAAAATCTAAGGGAATACCTGGAACTACAGTTTTATGTTTAATGAAGCAAGAAAATGATTGGGAATTTCAATCAACGCGGGGTAAATCTAAAATCCTTGTGTTGAAAAAGCTTTAATGAAGTGCTTTGCGTTCGAATTAGAGGAACGATGCTTAGGAGGGGTTAATTGATTTGCAGAAAAATAATCATGGATTCATAGTGACGGTTGGATGGTTGTCACAATTTTTCTTCTTTTTACAAGGTAAAAAAGAGCACATGGGGAAGAGGACATGTGACCGGTGCACAGAGTTCCTGACGTAGACGAATTTCTGACCATGGACAAAGAGCTGTAGAAAGTATGAAACAAGAAAATTTAGAGAAATGCATTAAAAGCCCAAGAAGTTACTTAATGCAAAAAAGGAATGAAAAAAATTTCTGGTTTTGCTCTCAATACATACTACTACAGGGCCAGTTTATTCTAAATGCAGATATATAGTTTAAACGTGAAGTTACGCACACTTTTTCAATGGATGTTAAAGCGGCAAAGAAATTTAAAAAAAAAAAACAATTAAAAGAATAAGTATAGTTGGCGTTACCACTGACAACTGCTACCAGAATGCTTGCAATTTCTTCGGTAAGGTGCAGGAATTATATGCTAATTCAGCTGGATCAACAAAACGCTGGAATTCACAAAGGAAATAATTGACTCCTAATGAAAATGGTCGAATTTTGAACCTTTAAACACTATCGTCGAAAGATTTTGAATCAGTGAAAGCATGGCACACTTACTACAAGATATACAGAATATTGAATAAAATGGCAGACAATGAAGATGAAAACGGAGAAGACGTCAAGATGATGATGCTGCTGAACCTGGTGCTGATCTTCAAGGTACACAACGATTCTGCGTACAGAGTTTTTTGTTGTCTCTGGTGAATATCTGGCAAGGTTAACTCACCGATGGCATGCTTATCACCAAATATCTCGTGATTTTGCATTCATTAAGTCTTTGAAAGGGAATGATGAAATGAATGCTCCAAAAATGTCTCAATGACTACACTGCAAGGATGAGTTTGTAAATTTTTTAGAATTTATAAAAATGATATCAACTCCTCAATGATTTTCGAAACTATTATTGAACAATTTTTTTCCACAATAATCACCAACAAAAGTTTTCATTTTTTTTAAATCTCGTACATATCTCATCATGATTGTGTTTCAATAAAAAATTTCCCTATCGATCAATAATTTTTTCTACAATTATGTTTCTATATAAATTACTGTTCAGACCTCAAATGATCTTAATATGGTGGATCCCTGAATTGTTTGTGGTGTAGGGCCTATCATGGTCTAAATCTGAATCTAATTACGGTTACGTAAATTCCAAGTTCTTCATGAAAACTTTAATTTTGTATTTTTAAGGTTTTCTGCAATTTTGAGATATTCATTTTCATTGATAAATACAATTCTTGTCTTAATTTTGACAGGGTAAAACTGCATTACATAATATATATATATGTTTTTAGATGTGCCCACACATCTCAATAATATGCTTTTTGGTCGATCGATCGGTTCTGATAACGTTAAACAACAGAAAGTGGAATGAAAGAAGAGGTTTGGTGTTATTAAAGGATATAACGTCATTAAAAGAACATCTATCACGATTATTTTGGGGTTTTTTTTCACCAGCTGCTCTGATGTCATCACAGAATGTGCAATATCTACATTTTTGTATTGAAAAAATCCAAAACAAAAAAGCAAAAAAGGACCAAGAAAGGCCATCCATTACTTCTATTGCAAATAACACTCGCAAGATATTTCTTTATCCAAATATTCTACAAGTTTGAGAATCAATTGACTCAAAGAAAGACTCTTCTTCCTCTTTCACGAGAATATATGATATTGATTTGTTTCATGTCAACTAATGAATGCAAATTAGGTATTTTTTTTTTACAGTAAAACAAAATTCATGTGCAACAATCACATCGAGAATAAGGACATAACTGTCAGAATCGAAGATGTAGAACTGGAGAAAGTAGACCACTACATCTACTTTGGACAGTGAATCTCTATGAAATCCACTAAAGAAGAAGAAATTAAGCGAGGAATCACCTTAGAATGGCAAGCTTTCGGCAAAGCGAGCTCAACCTTCAAAAATAAGAAGATCCCATTAATCTTGAAAAGACGGATTTATTACCAATGCATTCTCCTAATAGTCACTTATGGAGCTGAAACATGGAACCTAACCAAGAAACAGATTTGCAAACTGAGAAGCATGCAACGTGTGCATGAGAGAATCGTGCTCAACCTCACATGGAGAGAGACCACAAGACAGCACAAAATATCAGAAAGAGAACAAGAGTCAGAGACATCATAGAATCCATTAGAAAACTCAAATGGCAATGGGCTGGTCATGTTACGAGAATGAAAGACAACTGATGGACATCACGACTCACAACATGGATCCCCAGAGACCACATTCGAAGATAGAGAGATGAACTAGACAAATTCAGAAAGTACTGGCTCCACGACGCCCATGATAGAGAAATGTGTCGGATCCTGTGGAAGGTTTATGTCAAACGACAGAAGTTAAAAGACTGATGATGATGCTGATCCATTTATATGGAATAACTGCTTATAGGGACCGAATGTCGTCACACTGATATGGTCGCTTATCCAGAATTCACTGTGAATGCTGGTGTGATAGAGCCTTTGCTTGTTTGCATATAAAATGCTTTCTTTATAGAACTTTATAAAAATCTTCTCATTCATTTTAAACTCCATCAGACGTATACAAAAATACAAAGATTATGAATGTATCCATATGAACATTATTAAAAAAAAAACGTATATATGTGTACGTGCGTGTGTATGTAGACCAATATGTGTGTTTAAGTGACCTACGCCTTTTTCTGATTCATCTACTTCTAAACCAGGTGATCTCAATCGCCAGGGTTGATACTCTAACCGGTGGCCTCGTATCAACGACATAACTATTTGGTTGTATTCTCTCAGCTCCGCCTTGATTCCTGTGCCATCCTCCTACACATCCAAGCCAACATTAACAACCATCTGAGAGTCAATTGTGGTGGTCTCACCCAATACACCTAATTCACAAGTACACCAAACCATTCAATCATTCATTCATTTGCGTATACACATCTAGTCACATTTTATAGGGAGCCTAATTCTTGCACAAGATACATACGGGTGTATGATAAAAATACATAACATACAAATGTATACAAACACAAACATGCATACACAGACACACACACACACGCACATACACATATGCTCACACACACACACACCTAGATATATATATATATATATATAGAGAGAGAGAGAGAGAAAGAACGAATACTTACATATACATACTTTTTCTGATTGTCCGGGCAGTGTCCTCTTCATTAACCTACCATTAGTTATTGAAAGTCCAAAAGGCGATTGGATTAAAATAAAGCCACGACGGAATTGGAGATATTCAATAATATAATAAAGCCACAACAGAATTGTAGATTTTCAGTTCATCATCATCATTAGCAGCACCCTTTTAGCATCAGTCGTTGGACCTAAACCTTGCCAGACCTCTCTATCATGGGTATTGCTGAGCCATTACTTTCTGAATTCGTCTATCTCGTTACGCCATTTTACTTTCTGTCGACCACAATTTCGCATATGATCTCTGGAAATCCCCGTTGTGAGTTGTGATGTCAGACAGTCGTCTGACATCCTTGCAATATGTCCAACCCATTGACATTCGAGTTTTCCAATTGTTCCTTTGATGTCCCTGGACTCTTGTCTTTTCTCCAATATACAGTGTTGTATTTCGATCACTGCATGTGAGGTAGATCAGGTGCACGTTGCATGGTTCTCAGTTCGAGGGTCAATCTTCTGGATGGATCCCAGGTTTCATCTCCATGCGTGGTTATCGAGATGATGCATAGATTGTATACCCTTCTTCTTGGCACGAGTGGAATTTTCTTTTCCCTGAAGTTTGCCAACCCATGATTTAAATAAATACTCTAATGGAATGATTCTGCTGAAATGTCCCTCTTTTCGATTCGAAGTAACGTGATGTCAAATTGTTGATTTTTCATATTTGACTCTCGACGCTTCACACTCACCAAGCCCAAGGTCCTGGAACGTTTTGGGATTTTCATTAATGATATAATGGAGTAAGGTTTATATGGCATGAAATAGGATGGTTTGTTGAGGCTATTTGTTGTTGGATCATAGTAAAAAAATATGTGGTCGACCAATACACGAGGCATATTACAAATTAATGGATTCTTGGTCAAAATTTAAGTGCTGTGTAAAATACAAGATCAGATTATACAAAAGCGTATATAGTATGTGATTCCAAAAGCATCGGTTAGCATAATGCTGATGATAGGCAGAGTGACATTTATTACAAACTTTCAAACAATACTGTCAACAAAAGTTTTTTCAGTTTTTAAATGATTCTGGCTGACTAACTGGCTAGTTGTGTATGTATGAATGTGTCGGGCGTACAGAATGCACCAATGAAGCTAGAAGGCTGAAAATTTACGGACTTGGAAGAGCCCCAATCATGAAACAAAGAACGGAGTAGACTACATCCTAACGGACAAAAACGATATCGTCAAGCACATACAAGTCCTAAATCAAGTCAATGTAGGCAGCGACCACAGAATGGTACGATGTAAAATACAAGTAAACACCAACAAGGAACGCAAGAAAATGTTCCACACAAAACTGCAGCCTCTAAACATACCAAAAGAGCACGCTCGATCCTTCAAGCTCGAACTGAAAAACAGATTCAGAATTCTTACTGAACAAGACGACGCCTACATCAACGAACTAAGCAACAAAATGACAACATCTATAAGAGGAGTCGCCAATATATTCAGACCAATGAGCACCCAATAATAAAATCTCTGATGAAACCAGAAATCTCATGTAAAACGCAGAAACCTCAAGCCACCGACAACAAGGAGAAAGAAAATTGAAGAGACCGAATGAAATTAATTAATCAAGAAAAAACGACTGGAACACAAAAGAAGATACACGACGGCAGTCATCAAATCAACTCTTGAAAGAGGTCGGAGCTTCAAAGCCATAAACAAAAGCCTCAACTCTGGACGATAGCGAATAACGAGCATACTCGAGGAAAATGGAAACCTAACAACAGACAGAGACAGGATTGTCGAACATGACAAAGAATTTTACCAAAAACTTTATTCGTCCAAACAAGGACTACAAAATAATGAACAGGATACGCAAGACGTGAGCAATCAACTCGAGGACTTCCTAGAAATAACCCAGAGGGGGGTGAAACAAGCCATTAAACAGACGAAGAAGGGAACAGCCCCTGAACCAGACAACATCACCATCGACCTACTCCGAAAAGCAGTAAAATCATCACTAGGAAACTGGCCGTCCTTTTCAACTCGTGTCTAAAACACGGTCCCAGACGATTTGAACACTGCTATCATAATGCTTTTATATAAAAAAGAAAACCCGAAAGACCTCAACAACTATAGGCCTATAAGCCTACTCAACTGCGTATTCAAACTTTTAACAAAGATCCCCACCAACCGAATTACAAAAAAACTCGATGAAAACCAACCACGAGAGCAGACTGGCTATAGAAGCAGCTACTCGACCATGGACCACCTGCATTCGATAAATCAGCAGAAAGAAAAAGCAGCAGAATATAAATTACCACTTGCCGTAGCATTTATTTACTTCAAAAAAGCGTTCGACTCAGTAGAAATCCCTAAGGTCATGGAGCCCATCAGTCGACAAGGTGTAGATCCAGTATATGTCGAAATACTGAAACATATATACAATCACAACAGCTCCTTTATCAGACTACATGAACATTCGGACCCCTTTCAGCTCCAGAAAGGGGTAAGGCAAGGTTATACCAGCTCACCCACACAGCGAGTATCTGATCAACATCAGATTTCAGACGACATTGCCCTTTTCGCAGAGAACCTACACGACCTCCAACTGATGATAGATAAACTAAATTAAGAGAGCAAGAAAGTCGGCCTACACATGAACTTCAGCAAGACGAAGATCATGTGCAACAACCTCATCAGAGATAAAAACGCTAAGATCAAAATCGAGGACGCAGAACTGGAAAAAGTAGATCACTACATCTACCTAGGGCAACGAATCTCCATGAGACCCTCAAAAGAAGAAGAAATCCAGTGAAGAATCATACTAAGATGGCAAGCCTTTGGCAGAGCTAGCTCAACCTTCAAAAATAAAAAGATCCCATTAATCCTAGGTAAGGGTGTACAACCAATGCATCCTTCCAATAGTCACATGGATCTGAAACATGGAACTTAACCAAGAGACAGATCCGCAAATTGAGAACCATGCAACGTGCACATGAAAGAATTATGCTGGGCCTCACATGGAGAGACTACAAGACAGCACATTACATCCGGGAAAAAACAAGTGTCAGGGACATCATAGAATCCATTAGAAAACTCAAATGGCAGTGGGCTGGCCATGTTGCAAGAATGATGGACAACGGATGAACATCGCCACTCACGACGTGGATCCCCCGAGATCACGTGCGGAACCAAGACTGGCAGAGTATTAGATGGATAGACGAGCGAGACAAATTCAGAAAGTACTGGTTCCGCGATGCTCATAATAGAGAAGTGTGGTAAATCCTGGGGAAGGTCAATATCCAACGACGTGCGTTGAAATGATCATGATCATGATCATGATGACAGAAGGTGAGAGAATAACATTCATTTTTTTCCAATTTTTAATTGATCCCCAAACAGAACACGCTGCCAAAAAACGCTAGTCACGTGACGGTATCTATCGAGCGTCCTCTTTCGTGCGATATCAAGGGAATCTCGTCACTGCTTTTGTAGTTGACTCAGTGTTTTGTCACTTCAGCAAACAGTTGACTATACTATGTTTGGAGCTTCAAGAATATTCAGAAGTCGAGAAAATGGGTTCCATATGAACTTCCGTATGAAACGAACATTGTTCTTTTTTTTGTTTTGTTTTTTCTTTTATTGCTCGACAGAGAAAAAAGGTTGGGTTTTTTTTCAACAAGATAATCAGTGGTGATGAGAAATGGATTTATCTCGAGAATCCAAAATGAAAAAAACATAGCTAAATCAAGGACAACCTCCAACATCTCAGTCGAAACAGAATTTAATGTGTGAAAAAATTATTTCTGTGTTTGGTGAGATTCAAAGAGAATTATTTATGGTAGACTTCCTTGAATCTAGACAAAACCGTCACCGTATAACATGAAGCCCGAGAAATGATTTATTATTTTTTGGTTTCTGGTTTTTTGCCTATACCATTGATTTACTCTGTCAAATCTGAGTCGTTTGCATAATTCCAAGCGAAACACCTTTCCTCACCAGTCGTGTTTATTTTTGGAGTACATCAGAGCTAATTCGATATGTTCATCTTATATATGATTGATGTTCACATCCCTCTTCCTCTCTCTCTCTCTCTCTCTCTTTCACTCACTCACTCTCTCTGCATCTCTCTACATCTCTCTGCATCTCTCTGCATAGGTGATATTTACTATTCTGCGGGGTCTTTCATTCTCTTCCTCTACCTCCTCCTCATCATCATTACCCTTTCTTCATCATTCTCCTCCTCTTCCTTCTTTCACTAATACTACCACTACCATAACTACTGCTACTACTACTACTACTACTACTACTACTGCTGCTGCTACTACCGCAACTACTACTACTACTACTGATCAGTGAAATTGAAGCTGTTTTTCTTGATTTTGCTATTGTGTTTTCTCTCTCCCATCCCACTTCTGTTTTGTATCGGTTTGATGCATGTATTTTAGACTTACTCAAACAATGGAATAATTATATGGAAACCAAGTACACAGTTTTCGGGACAAAGACCTTAAGCAATAATAATAATAATAATAATAATAATAATAATAATAATAATAATAATAATTATTATTATTATTATTATTATTATTATTATTATTACTATTATTATTATTATTATTATCATCTCGTTTATTCTATTTTCGTTTGAATTGTATCAGTTTCACTTATCAAAATAAATATCATATGTTAATACGCTGTACTTGACACTGCTTTTTTGTACATTTGTTCTTCTTATTTTCTTCTTTTTCTTCTTCTTCTTCTTCTTCTTCTTATCATTATTATTATTATTATTATCAATACTATTATTATTATTTCTTATAATTTTACAATTGTTTTATATTTTTAATTATTTTGATTATTACTTAATTATTATTTTCTATTTTTATTAATTCGTTTGGATTTTTAAAAATACCTATTTTTTCAGTATTCTTTTTCAAACAAGAGTTTATTTAATCATTATCGTCTCTATTTCTCCTTTTCCGAATGTGAGATTTATAACTTGATGACGTGGTCTATTTTCTCGTCCCGAAAACACTGATTATTACAGGAAATCGATCTTCTCATTTAGGCAGAAAAAATTCTATATCTTATTTATCTAGCGTGAACCATTAATGGAAAATCCACGCAGTACTCTACACTAGGGATCGACCCTTGGCCTTATTCCATCTGGCCGACCAACTCCATTAAATATGTGATATTACAGAGGAAAATTCTTTATTGCCCTTCTCTATCTGTAGTTAATTGATATTCGAAAACTAGCCATCTTACTCAACTTATGCCTCAAACAAAGTAAAGTCCTGCAATCATAATGTTGTTATACAAAAAAGGAAGCCCAAAAGACCTCAACAACTACAGCCAAATAAACCTAATCAACGGCATCTATAAACTCTTCCCCAATGTGATTACAAACCAATTCAGCAAAACACTAGATGAAAATCAATTACGGTAACAAGCTGGCTTCCAAAAAAAAACTACTCAACCATTTCCCATCTCTATTCAGTAAACCAACCAAAAGAGAGAGCAGCAGGATATAGAATGCCACTAGCTGTAGCATTTATTGACTTTAAAAAAGACCTTCGATCCAGTGGAAGTCATTGACTTAATAATACAGCTAGGTTTAGAACCCGTGTATGTGAGAGTACTGCAACATATCTACCGACACAGCCGTTCCCTCGTCAGGCTACGTAAAATCTCTGAGTCAATTCAACTACAAAAAGGAGTGAAATAAGGTGATACCAGCACACCTAAACTCTTCACAGCCCGCCACAAAATTACCTACCGAACCTTGGAATGGGAACTCCGGGTAGACTGAGAATACTTAAGTAACCTCAGATTTGCTGATGACATCGTCCTCTCTGCTAGGAACCTTCACGATCGCCAAATAATGTTAGAGGAACTAAATGAAGCAAGAAAGTTGGCCTCTATATGAACTCCAGTAAAACAAAAGTCATGTACAACAAACATGCTGGGGAAAAAGACACAACAATCAAAATCGAAAATGCAGAGCTGAAAAATAAACCTCATTACTATCTAGGACAGCAAGTCTCCATGAAATCATCAAAAGAAGAAGAGATCAAGGGAAGAATCACACTAGGTTGGCAAGCTTTCGGTAGAGCAAGAAAATACCACTAGTTCTATAAAGAAGGGTATACAACCAATGCATCCTCCTGATAGTCATCTATGGAACTGAAATATGGAATCTAACCAGAAGATTGACCAACCGTGCAACGCGCACATGACAGAATGATGTTCAACCGCAAATGGAGAGATCATAATACAATAAAGTATATCAGAGAAAAGACAGGAGTCCGAGACATCATAGAAACAGTTAGAAAACTCAAATGGCAATGGACTGGACATGTTGCAAGAATGTCTGACAACTGCTGGACATCACAACCCAGAGATCAGGTGTGAGGCCGTGGTAGACAGAGGGTAAGATGGCGTGACGAGCTAGTTAAATCCAGAAAGTAATGGCTAAGCGATGCCCATTATAGAGAGGTCTGGCGAATACTAGGGAGATTCTATGTCCTACAGCTGACTCTAAGAGGATGATGATGATGATGATGAAGAGGAGGAGGAGGAGGGGGAGGAGGATAAAAATCCAAAAAAGATCAAAAAATGAAAATAAAAAAAGAATTTAAAAAAAGAGCAAAAGTCTCAATCTTTTTTGCAATGACCTAAACGAATCAAGGTTTTCACATAGCCCTTTCTTGTCATTCTAATAATAGATATAAAATTTGAACCAGGTTGACAATGCTTTGACCCCCACCCCACCCGAGCACCAAATATATTTTCATAGTTTTCATTGATTGATATCACATAGAAGATTATATAGTTATATGCTCCCATAATGAAAAAACATTAAAACAATTAAAACAATTTCCATAGTTTGAATGTCATTACTTCGATTTTTATCTGCTTTGTCCTGCAAAGCATGAAAATGTTTCCAATTCGACCCGCTTCCCAAAAGCATTGCCAACCCTTGCTGTATACTAAGACCAACCTCGTGTTATAGTTTCTATCTTTTAAGCGGTATGGTTTGATACGCACTTCCAGAGGAATTAATTATCATGAGGATCAAAGGTTCCCAGGCTAGGGAATATTTACCTCGAGGGGTAGATTTGCTGTTTTTAAAGGCTACATAGGGCTCTGAGTATATAAACATCGTGTACATTGCTGTACAATGAAACAACCTCAATACAAAATAGCTGATAAGCGCTATAATCTAGACAGGTTTTCCGCCATCTCGTTTACTCTTATGTTAATGAACTTGTTACGAAAACAGACCCAACAATATTACAATCAAACTCACATATTCAATGAATTAAATACTAGATATCTCATCATGTTAGAAGCAGGAATTAAAAGATATTTTTAATCGAGCTCTCACTAAAAACAATATGTATTTTATTAACTTTTAGTCTTTAATTTTCAGGGGGTCATGGAAACCTATCTAAATGCCCGAGGAGTACAGAGGAACAAAAATGTTGGGAACCATATGCCTTCCACTGAAAGAAATGTTGTTGTGTTTTTTTTTGGGGGGGGGGGTATTATGCCGCAGCTTCGTCAACTAAGAGTCGTCAGCTACTTATTATTCTCAATCGTTTCGGTGAAGAGAAGATATTTGCCTTATTCGTGAAAACATTTTACGACCGTTGTATACGTTGTAAAATATTGTCGAGAAGCTCTTGTCAATTCATTTCTGCGACATTTCTTTTACACATTTCTATTGAAAGAAAACATGCACTGAGTTCTTTTAATACTAAAATGTTGTATATTAACTTGCATTTCTTTTATTCCAACAATCAAGGTCTTTTTTTTTACATTCTCCAACCTTCAATCCATGTCAGACAAACTCCTAAAGATACGGTATGGAAGTTCAAATCTTGCCATATATAAAAAATCAATCGTGTACCTAAAAGTTAATCACCTTCAAATTATTAATTGAATCGTTTATTGTATAGTAAATACTCTCATATTGTCGATTGGTCTGCAGCTTATGTGTGGGTTTTGATTGGTTATTTGGGGGGAGGGCTTTCGTGATTTGTGTAGAAAAAGATCATCGAAGCCTCATCGAAAAGAAGGCGCAAATTTGCTCACCTATAATTGTTTTTTAAAAAGGGAAAAGAAAAATCAACAACCGCTGAGCAAAGTAGTAGAAAAAGTTCATAAAAATGGCGCCCTTCGCCCGAATTTATTCACTCGTCATTTGCAACGCTACACGGGTCACAGTAGCGACAGGGACTCCAAGCAGCCGGAGATGTAAGAGACGCAGACCTACCATTAGCGGAGAGGATTTTCACTGACTGAAGTGATAGCCGCCATCTGGACTCCCCATTGAAATGCCAAAACATAGACACCACAATTCAGAGCACGTGGTAATAAACTTCAACTCTGTGATATCAACAAAAATCAACTTACTCTACGAGACTAAAAATCTCCAAAAGAACTTTCGAATCTTGTCTAAAAACATACAACGGAACAAAACTTCTTCAAGGCAAGTACATTTCAGTTAACAACTCATCACGGCTCTTAGATTGAAGTACATTTCATGTGCATGACAACTGGAAAAAGGAATTATTTGGAATTAGCAAGCCTTCGGACGAGCAAGTTCAACCTTTAAGAACAACAAAAAAGAGGTACACAACCAATGCATCCTCTCGACAGTGAATTATGGAGCTGGGACATGGAACCTAACCAAGAGACTGACCCTCAGACTGAGAACCCTGCAACATTTCCTTGAAAGAATCATGTTCAACATCACAAGACAGCACAATATGCTGGGGAAATAAAGAAGTCCAAGACATCATAGAATCCATTAGAAACCTCAGAGGGCAATGGGCTGGTCATGTTGCAAGAATGTCAGATAACCAATGAACATCACGACTCACAACATGGATCCCAAGAGACCTCAGTCGGAACTAAGACCAAAAGAATATGAGATGGTGAGACAAACTAAGCAAATCCAAAAAGTATTGGCTCTGCGACACCCACGATATAGAGATCTGGCGAATCTTGGGGAAGGTCTTTATCCAACGACGAACGATAAAGAGCATGATGATGATGATGATGATGATGATGATGATGATGATGATGATGAAGTCCGGTACAAGACAATGCTTCCGAATATTTCTGTTTGCACTGAACATATGAACAATGGCTTACAAGAAAATCCAGGTTTCTTTTGGAAAGTAATCTCGACTGCTTTAGATGCAGGCTTAAGTGATAGTTTATCACGATTGTAATATCTTGAAATTGTTCCTAGATATATTGTTTATCATTTTGATGTTTGAAAATAAGTACGGGTAAATTAGAAAAAAAAAATTTCAACATTCAATACTTGTAGCAATCAAAGTCTTTGATTCAGTGCCGAATTTTGTGATGATAGTATTAAGACCAACATTAGCAATTTTGCATGCATATAGTCATATACAATGTAATCATTATTTACATGGACCCATATCTATTACTGCTGCATAATTATTCTATTTTTAAACATTTGACTTTTTCCATGCGTACAGAAGAAAAAAAAGGTCTCGACTATTATTCTCCGCGTATTTTCTTGCAGAGGTAACAATGCAACCTCTGCATATATTTTTGCCTACGGCACTAATGTTATTAACAATAGTTGGAAAAGAAAGACGCCCTTTGTGTACCAAACGAAACAACTAACCCGCCCCCGAGATTCGACCTCACCCTGCCCGCACTACAACACTAGAACAATAACTACCAAAATATACAACTGGATAATAAATCTCCTCAGGATAAAAAAAATATATATATATATTAAGGCGCAGGGGTGCATAAGACGCAGTAAGTAGATAGATAAATAGATAGATATTCTTAGGGCCCAATATAAATACAGTGGATTCCGCTTGATAGAACCATCGGTTGTTAGGTGCCGCTGCACAATAGGACCCATTTGGTAAGAACTGATTCTAACGTATGTAGTCCTTGCCAATTCATTTATTATGACCAAGCAGCGGTTTTATCAAATTTTCTTTAAATAAAATCCGGTATAATTACTTAGAATACATTTTTCAGCTCTCAAAACAACTTTCAAATATCTTTAGCTCAAGACTCGATGTGAAATGAACTGAACTCTTAAAAATATGATGTGCTATGTTGTGGTTGACTAATTTACCTCGATTGCGACAGCAACTGCTTCAAACAAGAGTTTTCTATTAACACCTTTTCGGTCAATCAGACCAAAATAGTTGGTTTCGACGTGGTTCTATAATCCGGAATCCACTGTACATATAGAATGACTGACACCAATGTCAGTGGTCGGTAGGAAAAGGACAGGATTTCAAATGCCCTTTTTTTTCCCCAGGCGGGCTTCTTCAAGTCGAACGTTGTGAAAAGTAGCATGGAACCCGTCGGAAACAGTGAAATAATGTACGTATGAATCGGCACTTCTGCATGGTATCAGAGTATCTGTGTGCTCAACCTAGGATCAAAGTGTCGCTACCCGGACCTCTGCCCTAGAATCAGTGTAGTATATTCGCGTTCATTTGGGTGCTACCTACACATACACACATAAACACAAACACACACACACACACAACAACAACAACAACAACAACAACAATTGAGACTGTACCGACTTTGACACAAAGACATATCTAAGAAATATCCGCTGAAGAACGATATTCTTCATCGGCGATTTTGGAGACTGGCGTGCGTTATGAAATGCTTTGAGAGTACGATAAATAAACTGATAACCAAATCCTTTGCATAAAATAATAAGACACTGTCTTCAAAGAATAACGCCCTTTTCTCAAATTCCTCAAATTTAATTAAGGCTTTTATCTTGTTTGCTAAAATGTGTACGGGAAAATACTTAAAATGTAGTGGTTACTTTTTGTTTACATTTCAACCGAAGGGAAGCCAGAAGAACCATATTTCATAACGGCATCTCTCTAAGCGTAACGGGTGGTGCACCTCAAACAAAATAAAACCTTTGTTCGCTTAATCTACCTCAAACAGAAAACTGAATATGCCATTTAAATGATCATGCTGTGTTCAAGACAGCTGCCATAATGGGAATTTTAGCTGTGAATTGTCATTTAGATATGAAAATGTCAGTTTTGTTAAAGTTTTGGCTTTGTAAAAAGCTTATACAGTGAGAGCAAATGGTATCTGATGCTTCTCAAAAAGGTTAATTTCAAAATCTTTATACACCTTCAAAATTAACAGAATTTAGTTGAAAGTTCAAGAAATACAAAAAAAAACCCCTAAAAACTCAGAATATTGGAACAAAATTGAAAATTGGAAAGTTACGCACAATATAAATCTGAATCTCTGGTATGAATGGTAGACGTAGATTCAAGTCCCGCAAGACGTTCAGTTCTTCATTTATTCATGCAATCTAGGGCTCTTCGTTTTGCTACTCTATCAACAACAGTGCCAGTGAGGATATAATTCCTCCTCAAAACGTCTTTACAATTATCACATTCTATCAGATTTAAACTGTCCATTCCACTGATATAAACACACACACGTATATATATATATATATATATATATATATATATATATATATATACGTCGGCTGCAGCTCACCTTTCGGCTGTTCAAGTTCAGGTTTAGGGCCTGTGAAAATGTGTAACGCCTTCCTTGGTTTTCGTTCACAAAGCCATCGTATATATATACATATATATTTTTCTATATTGGTCAATAAATCTTTGATACATTATATGATATATTATATGATATATATATATATATATATATATATATATATATATATTCGATAGATACATACATGAATGTGGTACATATATATATATATATATATATATATATATAACAAAGTGCAAATCAGGAAATAATGTAATATCCGATGTTTGATGGGTTTATTTCATAGATTCTCGATTAACATTAATCATTTCTATTGATATTCGGACCATCCTCATCTTGGTTGTTTTTCATACAACGTTTCGGCCGTTGCACTCTACGGCCTTCGTCAGGTATCATCTGGTAGATGTGGGGAAGTAACGAACCGGACCCTTTATTTATCCGACGGTTTATGATGAAGTAATCTGATGGTTCTAGCTTCGATCCTAGTGTGAGACAATATAACAATACTACTAATGCTAAGAGGGGAGTACGGTCAATATACCCCCGTCGGATAAATAAAGGGTTCGGTTCGAGGATGGTCCGAATATCAATCGAAATAATAATAATACCTCATCTCAAAAATTCAGAGATATACTAACATTGATCATTATTTCAAGTTAAAGTAGAGCTTGATATGATGAAATAAAGGATTTGCTACGCAAGCACGTACATGTTTCTGTCCTATTTCAACCTTATTTGGATTTCTTCAGGCAAATAATTCGATTTATTTTAGACGTCTATTTAGGACGTTTTTTTTCCAGGGGGTATCTGTTAGTCTCCAGTAATGTGTTAACAGTAATGTACTGTCTTTGTATTTTTCGTCCATAAATGATGATATGGCTAATCTTAGTTTAAAGGGTGTTTTGGATATTCTTATATAGTATTTCTCTTCTAAGAGCTTATCTTGGGTTGATATCTCAGTTTGGTTTACATTTGTTTTGCCAAGGGCATTTGTTTCCGTTTGTACGATTGCAATTCCGTTTATTTACACTTCACCCGCTAATATCATTTATTTTTACTCTATTGTTGTGTTTTGTGATGAACCTATGAACCCTACAGACAGCAAAATTTGTCTGCAGGGGTTACTCCACCCCCCTGATGAACATGAAATACGTGGTGCTGACCTTCGATTTCCCTATAGGTCAATTCAGAGTCAGAACTACTTTGCTGTCCGTAATTATAACTTTCTATGTGAAGAGTCTTTTATTTCTCGGAAGGGAGAAACAAGAGTTTCAACGGTGGCCGATGTATACAGAACTGTGAAAACATTTCTAAGATTCCTCCAACATTTTGCAAAAAAAAGTGTTGTGTTTGTATAATATTCGATGAATCGGCTCCAACATAGACTCAATGTACACAAATATCTCAGTGACTGCATCTCTCTCCCCCCCCGCACAGAAATCTAATTCTGTAACGACAAGGAGAGTTTATTTGCTTCTTTGTTTCAAACTTTATATTTGATAGACTCCCAAACGGTTGCACCTTACAAGCTGAAAATCTGTGTGCAATCGTAACTTCACCATGGGATGAAGATAAGATAGGTGGTGCACACATCTGGTGACATCGAAAGTTCAATTTAAGGCCAGATCAGCTTTTGCAGACATTTTCAAGGAGGCGCCTGCACCGTACGGCCAGCAAATTTGTACATAAGTGTAATTTGAACCCTGACGGAACATTGGGTAGGTGGTGATGATCAGTGGAGACCAATAAAAGTCGATTTAACCCTGAAGGTTTTCGTACCTTCTTTGTGAGATTGGGTATTAGAATTTACTACATGACTTTTCAGACTAGATAACAACACTAGTAAACATAATAAACGTATATATATATATATATATATATATATATATATATATATTACCATATATATATGAATATATAAATATATATATATATATATATATATATATATATATATATATATATATATATATATATATATATATTACCATATATATATATATATATATATATATATATTCTCTTTTGGTCCGTTGTTTGTGTGTGTGCCACTGCGTAAAACACGGAAAATCATATATATTTGCATCGGAAACCGTATATTCACTGCTAAATGAATGCATTTATACGGATAGACGGATTTAAGTATTATATACCAAAAGATTCACATCCATACACATCCAATAAAATAACGTTATCCCTTATATGTAAGCGCGTGTGTTCATGTCAATATATCGATGTAAAAAATATACATAAATGCATTTATATACATTAACACTGAGCACGTTCAAGGACGTCTTATATATATATATACATATATATATATATATATATATATATATATATATATATATATATATATATATATATGTATATATATATATATATACATATATATGTATATATATATATATATATACATATATATATATATATAGAGAGAGAGAGAGAGAGAGAAAGAGGGAGAGAGAGATGCAGACAGAAGAGAAAGAAAAAAGAGATGTAGACTGTTCGTATTTCAGTCATTTTTATTTCTTTTACTAAATATCTGAATTAAAAACATATTTATTTAATTTTTTGGTCTACTCTTTGTTGTTAGAACAATTCTTTCTTCTGTTGGAAGGGAAATCCCTGGGAAACTCGTCTGTATGTTTGTGTGTCCATGTCAATACATATATATATATATATATATATATATATATATATATATATATATATATATATATACATATATGCACAAACACTGAACACACACAAAACCGCACACACACACACACACATACATATATATATATATATATATATATATATATATATATATATATATATGATGAGAGAGAAACGGGGGAGAGAGATTGAGAGAGTGTGTGTGTGTGTAAAAGAGAGAGGGGGCTGGTTGTTGTTTGTATTTCAATCGTTTTTATTTCTTTCGCTAAATAGCGGAATTAAAAACATGTTTATTCAATTTTCTATTGTACCCTTTGTTGTTTCAACAATCTGTTTCTTTTGTGGGACGGAAAATCCCTGGGTAACACTTTCACACAAGCAACTTAGAATATTTTTTTTTTTTTTTTGTAATTTTCTTCGCTAACAATTCTTGCATGAAATAAAGATAAATACGATCGAAAAAAAAAATGTCAATTAGAATATCACGACATCGAATCCAAATTACAAATCAATTGATATGTATCAACGAAATTCCTCATGGAATTCATTTTATCGCATGATACTCTGAAAAGCAATTTTTGTTCATGGGTGGTGAGTGTTTTTTCCTTCTTATTGTATGTGTAAAAAAAGTATTTTCAAACTCACTCTGTCCAAACTGATATTCATATAAACTAGTTGTTTTTTTTGTTGTTGTTTTTGTTTTGTTTTTTTGTTTTTTTGTTGTTTTTTTTTTTTACTTTATGCGATTGAGCTTTACAATTAAATATAAGCGAATATTAGATTTAGCAATGTTTCGGACACAAAAGGAAAGTTTTGAAGAGAATGACTGAAATGGGAAAGTGGCGAAGTCTTTTATACATGCGTGTGTCTGTGAGTTTGTTTATGTGTTTGTGTTCCAGAGCTCCTGGCTGTACTGTTTTGCTTACAGAGTTGAAAATTCGCATCATCACCCCAATCATCATCATCATCATCATCATCATTATTTGTCATTTATTGTCTATCGTTGAGTATGACCGTTTCTAAAAAAAAAAAAAATGTTTGGTTTTTGGGAAAAAAAGCTTTTTTGACCTTTCGTGCCATTTTTTTAACGAGTTTATTGAAAACAGCTAGATTCTGGAGAATATGTTTGTTTGTTTGTTTTTTTTACTCTTTTTTCAGGTGTTTTTCCAGTGGGAGACGCCAGCGATGTCATAAACAGAATTTATTCTGACCGTATTTATTCTTCAATGATTTTTTTTTTTTTTTCATGATTTCAAATTTTGACGCTGCGGTTGTTCAGTTATTGACTGTGATAGCGTGTTTTCTTTACATTTTATATAAAAGCAATTAGAAAATGACACGCATTCAAGAACAAAATTTTTTTAAAAAATGTATTGCATAGTGTAATTCTTGGCTAAATCAAGGAAAATTTCAGTAATTTTTTAAATAGCACCTTACTTAACGTCTTGTTTAATTATTCGTTTCTTTTTGTTGCTCGCAGTCAGTACTCGAGCACAGGTTGAACCAAGGATTCCGAACGTGGGCGTTGAGGATATCCATTCCATCGATTCTTAGAAAAGTCGTGCAATACAATCTTTCAAGTCTCATTTACCTTCACTTAGACCGGTGCAATGCTATAAGTATCAATCTGATATTTCTAATTATGCTATTTCTGTTGTTTCAATTATAAATTATCATGAGCGCAAATTTACGCACTGTTTAATCATCGAGGCTTCCGTTGTGAAAATGGTAAAGGTAATGTCTACAAAAGATACATTATCGGGGTGTGGGATTCGAGTCTCGTCGGGAGCAACATACACTTTCGATTTTGTGCTGTTGGTTTCAACGGTCGAAAAACATATTGGCTTCGAATGTTGTGATAAGAAACGAACTACAATAACGTAGAGTAAGATTAATAAAACAATAAAAATAGTTGAAATCTTTCATGAATTTTTTTTTTTTTTTCAAAAAATGATTCAACTATTACCAGATAATGAAACAAAGATCGCAGAAAGAATCAGAGGCGAAGGGGTAAAGGAGTGACCAGAGGCTCGGTCTCTGTTCAATAATCTAGGCCTCTGTATCCGACGTGGTTGATCAGATGTCCACGAAGATGGATTTCAAAAAGGTTAGGGATATTCCGTGCAATTTTCGTTTGAAACTGCTTGTTTGTTTCTGATCCAGTGTTGTTTGCCCGAGCAATCAAAGAGATTATCGACCACGAATGTTATGATAAACAATGATAATAAGATTGAATCGAAATAGTAATGATATATAATCATATGCTCATATATTATATCTACTCATTAACTCATGAATTCATTCTTATTTACTTTAGTTATAGGATATTATTTGATACAAGACGTTGTCTAAAAGTCCCTGTACACGATGCTTCACTGTGGTGCAACGTCTAAGAAGCTGTTTTTGCTAGTTTCATGACTATTGAGTAACAAGTCCAATCCTTTCAATTGGTGCCGCATATTTGTGATGTGCCAAAATTAAAATCACTTTACCAGTCATAGCAATTTACCTGGCAATTACTTTTTGGGTCGGATATTTCATTTTTTTTTTAAAGCATCTTTATTGAGCGCTCCTTTCAAAAACTTTATTTGTATTTGGTTTATCTCTGATAAACAAGTGGCGACTCTAGCGGCAGTGTTACAAAACACTGATTGAATTGAATTATACTGGCGACATCTTCGTCGGAGCCTACGGCAACTAGGGTAACGATACAGGAGCCAGATTTAAGAACTGAACAAGTGTATACATCATTGATTACGTCGGTACAATACATTCAAATTGAGTTGTGATTCTTCGAGTGTACGTCTATGTGCGCCCCTGTGACTTGGAGTATGCAAGCAGATGAAATACATCAGTCGGCACAGCTTAAACAACTATGGATTATATATAATCTAATATAAAGATAAGAAGTTACATTAAAGGAAACTTTGCTCTCCGCAATGTGGTTTGTCGTAAAGGATCTGACGGGACTCGGAGAAAGCGAATGGCGACGATCTTAGACGAGATTATTTAATTAGCTTGGTCAATAACAGTAAATGACTAAAAAAGAATGGATCTGATTCGTCAAGAATCGTAAATTGTCTTGTGACCTATATTTAAATGAGGCTTATTACAGGAACAATGTGGACTGCAATATTCGTAAGCAGGTTTCTTCTATTTGAAAGTAGAGAGTACCTATAAATGGTATGTTAGGCTGAGTCATCGGAAGTTGGGGTGGTGGTAGGTACTGGAGACTGCAGTGCATGAGAGAAGGGAAGAGGTTGCATGCTGTGTATATAAAAACTGATGCTAAACCGTATTTTCGCTTTTTGCTTTTTTTTTTTTTTTGTAAAAGCGAAAAAGTGATGTGAAGCGAACTTTCGGAAAGTGGGGGATATCTGTATTCAGGCGCTCTGATACAAACGAGCGTTTCTTTGACTTTTCGAAGTTGCTCACTATGAAGGCATTCAAGGGCGGATCCACAATGTTGAGCGGGGAAAGGGCGTCCAAATGGGAAAATTATCTTTACAAAGAAATTATAGATAAAGAAAACGAATTTCAATGATCAAAGACACGAAAGTAACCGGAATTTTTCACATACATTCGAGTCGTTGCTTTTAAGCACTGAAATTGACAATAGAGCAATGTGAAAAGATTAATCAAAAGCATTTACAATAAAACAATACATTTAGTTATTAAACTCGCTTAAAGGCCGCTCTCGACAGCCGTTATATCCGATTCAAAGTCATTTCCAATCAATGGAATGTATATTTTTCTTTCCTTCTGGAGATGTTCGGACCTCCCTTTATCTGTCCGTTCTTGCCATTTACCCCTTATTTCTAAGATAGTCTGCATATTCCTCATCCTTCTTTCCTCCTCTCCTCCTTCTTGCCAATTCTTCACGACTTTTTGCATCATTCAAGAACTTCTTCTTTTCTTACCTCGATAAGGCATAGTCTACAAAAGAGATGACCTCGAATTATATAAAGACAAAATATTGCCTGAATGATTTGGTATTAGAATAAAGCGATGTAAAAATATCGAAACAATTTTGAAAACTGTTTACGTAATGAATAATGTACATTCAACATCTTTAAAAAAAAGCAAGCCTGATGTTGCAGGGTCAAACTTCTTTTCCGACTGAAGCTGATTCATTTATTTTTTTTAGTATAAAAGTATTTATTTGTTAGAGTGAAAGTTTGCGGATATCTAATATTTTCAGCTTGGCTCAGTCAGTAAGAGTGTTACCCACTGATCACATGATAGGGAAATGTAAATTTTGGTATATCACTTTCGTTTAACGTTATGAGACAGACGAACAGTGAGGAATTTATTCCACTAATATTTCAATGGGGGTTGTCCATCCTGGTGTTGCTGTTGTGACTGTAGAAAAACGAATTCAATTCCAGACTTGGACGGGGGTTTGATAATTAATTTATTCACTTTGTAGACAACTAAATTTTTCGAAAATGTTTTCAGAACACATTGCCATTGGAATCGAAGTAGATTATTGTGATAGCTATTTTACCCATAGTATTACCGAAATTATTGTAATCAGATGAAAAAATCGATAAAAAAAGTATAAAAATAAGAACTGAGAATTATTCTTCATAAACTACTAAAAACATTGACTCAGAAGAACAAAACTCTTTTTTAAATAGTCACTTCGGAGGTTTCTAGTTCACTTCGGAATTTTGTGGCGGACTGGTGTTTGGCCCTTTAGAAAAGATCTCCTGTGTTTGAAATTTAAACTTAGCTTCGCTCGCACTTCTACTAATCCCTAATCACTTGGAGTCTACTATCCTATAACCAAACGAATGATGAGAGCAAGTAACGTTAAAATCTATTTTCATTCTCTTTTCCACATAGCAGGAAGGAGTATTTTAAAGCAAGGTGTACAATACACAGGAATGAACAAGAAGAGGACTCGACAAAAATCGTTTATTTGGTAACAAGGATTTATAAACTTCATCATCAGTCTTTCAACATCCATTGTTGGACAAAGACCTTCCCCAAGATTCGCCACACTTCTTTATCATGGGCGTTGTGGAGCCAGTTCTTACTGAATTTGTCTAGCTCGTCTCTCCGTCTAGTATTCTGCCGGCCTCGGTTGTGCATGTGATCTCGGGGGATCCATGTTGTGAGTCGCGATGTCGATCTGTTGTCAGCCATTCGTGCAACATGGCCAGCCCACTGTCATTTGAGCTTTCTACAGAATAAAATGTTATACATACTTTGTATTTTCATCGCTGATGTTTTTCAATGAGAAAAATGCTAAATGATTTTTCAACATCCATGGTTACAATTGAGGAAAATATTTTTTTGCAATAAATTTGGGAAATGTTCATAATGAAAAAAAGAAAAAAATGAAAAGATGAATACTTTTGCATAAAATAATGATACCCGTTAAATAAAGCTCCATTTCAATTCTTAAAATATATTTTGATGGGTATCATAATTTCATGCAACAATCACTACACCCTGGAGGGTATGTCTCATTGTCTGTAGAGACAGAACAAAGGCCATTCAACGTTGATTCGATTTTTTTAGCCTTTATGAAAAACAAACATTCAAAAATTGGATTACTATTATTATCATCGCGTTAAACGCAATGCAGACCCCACACTATTCTAAGCTGCAAATTGGATAAGAAATTGCTCTATTCTTTCAGTGAAAGTATCTCAATGATAGAGAACAAGACACTCGCATTACGATGTACTGTTTTTGCTGCGCTACGGTAAGAAACTCAAACACGGAAATCCATTCATAATAATAATTATCATATAAGAATCGGGTGATTATTATCATTAGCGAGACCACAGACCCCGTAATCATTTTCAAGTTGCAATTTGGGCTAGAAAATTGCTTTATTCTTCAATAGTGTTGCGTTAACAAAACGCAAAACCCGTTTTTTGCTGTGTTACGGTCTGCCGACGAAGTTCAAAAGGTACGTGTATTTGGTCGTATCCGTCTTTCTACCCCCCCCCCTTTCCGCCTGCCTGTCCATCTGTCTGTCAGTCTATCTGTCTGTCAGTCTATCTGTCTTTCTACGGAGTATCTCCGAAAAAAACTCAATTAATTTCAACGAAATCTGTGTTAGGGTGGACAATGGAATAAGAAAGAAGTGGTTCAATCTTTTTGATTGAGAGATATTTTCCTGTTTTTATTTTTTATTTTTTTTTTTTTACATTAATATATACACGACAATGTCTGTCCACACAATAAATCCGAAAGTTATCGATTCATTTCTATGGAATCTTGCGAATGGGTAGACGTTAGACTACGAAAGAAGTGCTTAAAGCTTTGGGAAAATCTATCCTCAATTACAACCCTTCCATTGTTATATGTCTACACCACAAAATATCACCCAATATTTGACGTCTGTCAACATATGTTCTAAGGTCCTCAATGAATTTCACTTAAATTTAGAGGGCTGTGAAAGAAGTCATTAAATTTTTGAAAGGATCCAGGTACAATTACTCTTCCTGGAAATGGATATGGCAGAGGTGTGCACCCTCCGAGTGCTTTCTAATCATATTATTGAGAGGACGGGAAACATCTTATACATGTATTAGATGAAAAACAAAATGATACATTTATGTTAAAGTTAATCTATGATTACAAGAGATTATTTATTGATAGCGTTTCTTCGTATAAACATTTTTTTTGTGTTTCGTTTCAGCAGTGGATGGGGTTTAGGCCCCTGGAACTGCATTTGACATAGCAATGGTTTGCACGTTTCTTCCCTAAACCCACATTTCATAATAAATAATGGTTGATTTAGAAGGTTGACGATTTGGTCACTCTTTCTCTCGCCCCTACACTCGCACCAAAAAAAAAAAAAAAAATAGGCCCGGAGAATTGGTTAATCGAGTTTCCTTTTAAATTGGGCTCAGGTTACACGGACAAAAACTTGTCTGCAACACCATGTATTCCCATTTTCTCTGTCCAAATTATCTGGCTTGTACAATGTCTTTATCTCCTAATTCATGGTTCTTCAAATCTTTTCGTTCGACACTTAGTTTAATTTTATGCAGTAACCTCAAGACCCACAGACATATATCATGTACAAATGTATTATACAAGTACCCCTACTTTGCATGAACAGAAACGTAATATGCTATATAATTTTCCTACAAGTATCATACATACATACATACATACATACATACATGAGATGTTCACATGAGCATTTCGGCAAAGTCTAACTTAATTTAAGTTGTAAAATGACCAAAAATGATGGAGTCTTAAAATGTTTCCAGCAAATTATTAATGACGAAGATGATGATCAGATTATTAGATGGATCCGAATTTTGAATATCTTAGTGCCACTCATATATTTCTTACTAAATCTTTGTTTTATAATTTATTCATTTATTTATTTATTTATTTATTTGTTGTGAACCTCAGAACTCTGTCTACAGGACCTTGCGACCAAATAATGGGCCGGACCCCGTACTTTGAAAATGACCCAATTTCCTCAAAGGAAACTTCAACAATGCTTTCCTATTCCCGTAAGGATTTAAGAGCAGAAAGCGAACATTATAGTATTAATTTCTGCATTTTATTTCTATTAGTAGTTATTACCTACGAAAAGGAAAAAAATAACGGATATTTTTGAATTTCTATGAGATTTTTAAAGAAAAGAAACCCTACTCTCTCTCTCTCTCTCTCTATATATATATATATATATATATATGTGTGTGTGTGTGTGTGTGTGTATGTGTGTTTGTGTGTGTGTGTGTGTGTGTACTAATTCACCTATGCCACCAAATGACTTTTTACGATATTTGTAAAAAAATAAAAAAGTAAGGTAGTCTACTATATATTAATATTATCTCCTTCGACGAATTTTGCAGACAGCAAATATAGATATACATGTGGCGTTTTTCTTCTGACCATGTGTGTTGGCTGCGTACTGATAGTGGTCACACCCATACATTCACCGAGCTTACCGACCTCCATGTACCCACAATCGCTACACAGCGAGATGGTCAAATTATCATCAGTGGATTGCATCCAACTGGAATAATTCCCACTTTTGACCTCAATCATCCATTAATCGTGGAAGCTGACATCCTTCCTGACACAGATTTTTGCCTAACAGCTCACCACATACTTCGTCTTCCCAGCCATCAACTCAACTAACTACCACCCCTACCTTACCACAACTCATAAAAGACATATAATACAACGTCGCAAAAGCCAGTTTCCGTAACACCCAAGTTTTTTACAAAGCTCTGTAAGAGCAAAACGTTGAAAAAAAAAAAAGAATCTCGGCAAGCTTTCAATATCGTCATTTCACTCTCATATTTTAGGATTAATCATAACTCATACCAATATACTGATTATTCATACACATGTGTGTTTATGTGTATGTATTAAGATATGGATATGTATGATCCGACAGAATGGTCAAGAATTGCGTCATATTATATACAAACCCTTTTTTGAAATGACCTCCAGTCGTTTTTATCCATAGTTTACAGAAAAAATCAAATTAGATCTATCAATAATTTCATTGTATTTCAACATTATAAATGTTTTAGAAATAAGGTGCTTTAATGTACTGAAGAGAAAACTTGAAATCAACCGTTCACATTTTAACCATTATTTCTGAAAAACAAATCCTACTACTGCTATTTTAACAGATAAATAAAAGGCAGCATATTTCAGTTGTGTTTGTAACTTCCATCTGCTTTTAAAGAGGAAAGGATCAAAAACTGAATTCCTTGGATTTCTTGGATTTATCTCTGCAAAAATATAGGGAACAAAGTGTTATTTCCTGGAAGGACTGATAATAAATATTCCACTTATAAAACGCAATATGTATCCATATGTAGATGGAGTATGTAGCTCTTTTATGTAAGCACACAGATACTACACTGATACTTTGCAGAAATGCTGGTGTACGACACTTTGATCCTAAACAGAGCACACGGATACTTTGATCCTAGGCCGAAATGCTGATCCATTCATTATCACTCTGGAAATATCCAGTGATATCAAAACTATTGGAGAATTTACCGCATTAGACCGATGTACCTGAGTGTTCTCCATTGTGACTCTATAGACAAAAAGAAATGAAAGAGAACATAATAAAAAGAATTCATTGGGAGAATAAGAAAAATAATAGAAACTAAACTCAATCGCAGAAATGTGATAAAAGGGATGAACATACGGACAGTACCAATAGTAAGACATGCAGGGTCATGTCTTTGGTGGACAAAGGATGAACTCCAATCAATGGACCGAAACTAGGAAACTGATGACGATGCACAAGGCCCCTTAACACCAGAGATGACACATGCAGATTTTATAATAAAAAAAAAGAAGGCGGCAGAAACAGGATCGGAAAAGCATATGCAAGCATCCAGTGAAGACATGAAGAGCAATTGAAACAGTGCAACAAACAATAAGAAGGTAGCAAACAAGGTAGTAATGAAAACAGGAACAAAAAAAAGGCCCCGTGGAGAATTCAAAAGGCAAATGGATTCGAAAGAGAGTGAAAAACTAGAAAATTATCAGGTTTTGGTCCGGAAGCCGAGAAGTTGGCACAGTGCTGAAGACATTGAAGTCAAGATTTGAGGAGTAGGCGATAAGAATAAGGTTTGAGACTATACAGACCACAGTATGACTGGGTCTGCAAGGATACTGAAGAGGATACCTGAAATATAAGACTATCGACTTCCAGTTGACAGCAATGGTCTAACAGCTAGAATAGATATGGCATGATAAATATGGCATGTAGTAGAAAAGTGAGGAAAGGCTGAGACGGTACGAACCACAGCGCTGCTGGGATATGTGAGGACGCTGGCAGGCTGGATACCTGAGTGGATTCCTTGTAACTCAGCTTTCAGCGATGACCACTTAAAATCTGATGAGAAAGTGCAAACCACAGTGTGCAATGAACCACGGGAATGCTGAGAGTAGGGCTTGGGACTTGAGTAGACTTGATGTCACTCAGTCTACAATGATGTCTAGCGTGAACATGCAGATGCATACATTAAATCGCCTCATGTAGATCGATGATTTCAAGATTTTAGCTAAGAATAGAAAGGGACTAGATGCCTTAATGCAAACAGTCAGAATCTAAAACAAGACATAGAAATGGAATTCGGCATTGAGAAGTACGCAATGCTATTAACGCAAAAAAGGAGAAAGAAACGGAAAAGAAAAAGGAATTGTATTACCGACCCAGGAATCCATTAGAATACTCGAGAGTCATACGGATCATCCAATCCAGGCCAGGTGACCAGATCTTGTGATAGTGAATACACAAGAAAAGAATGCCACTGTCCACAGCAGGCTACAGGGTGAAACTGAAAGAGGGTGAACAATTACATAAATATCAAGACCTGCTAAGGGAGCTGAAGAAGTCAGGAAACATGAAGACAATAGTATCAACAGTGGTCGAAGCCAAGGGAATAGTCCCCAAGAACCAAGCAAAAAATCTCGTAGAAGTAGGAATCTGGGGTAGAATTAAGACTCTCCAGATGACGGCACTAATGAAATCGGCTAGAATACCAAGAAGTGTTCAGGATTATTTGGGAAACTTATTGTCACTTGACCTCTAGTGAAAACCACAAGACAGCCAGCCACTGCTGGTGTGAAAACTATAATGATAACAACAACAACAACAACATGGCATTTGACATTGTTTTCTTTCTTTACCGATTTCTTTTTCATGCCGTATCCGCCGATTTAACAACCTTGGTGTCGCCAACTTCGATATGTAAGATGGCGGCTGCAACATGGTCAGCGTTCAACCAGACGGGACAAGATGGGACACGTCACCTAAGTGGACAAACAACTCGACATCTGCGCAGAGCAGGCGAACGCAACGAGAAATTTCACAGACAATAATAGAGATTTGTGCGTATCAAACCAGTACACATTATGATCCAGTCGAGTCACACACAGAACGTGAAAGGATGTTAGTTTTGACGCATTCGATCGGGAAAACAAAACACATCTTGATGAAATTGGGATAATACGACTCATTCGGTTAAAACGTTGCGAATTTGAACTGATGGTCCAGAGCTCAATCCTAAGGAACGTTATCAGAATTGTTGAAAAGGACTTTCTTTTGTTTTGTTTTTTCTTAAATGTACGCGCACATCATCTAACTTACGAAACACTGAATGTTGTAATAATTTTTACGTGGAAATTTTTAAATATAATCCAATGTTGTGCACAAGAAGTTCTTCAAACGAAGTAAGTCTCATACATGGAGAAGTAAAAAAAATAGCTACAGAAGAGTGTCTCTCAAACGGGAAGCATTTGGCTCCCCTGCAGGGAATTTCTATTTCCTATGGAGGATCTTTTAGTGGAGGGGTATAAAGGTGGAAGGGAAATACTGTATAATAGAAAGGATAATGTTGGCAAAAAAATTAGCAGATGTTAATCCAAAAGTGGGGAGAAATTGAAAACATCTGTGATTCCAAGGGGATGAATGTCACTCTGAGAACCATACGCGTGGAAGTTCGAGTGATGTAACGGTTAGGGACAAGGATAAAGTAATGAAAGGCGAAGTGAGTTCAAACTCTGACCGACACTGCTTACGTTCAGTTTGCACTTATGCTCTTGGGAAAGGTATGAATCCTCCGTCAAACTCCCCCTTGAAGCCATGAGTGAAATAGCAGGACAGATTGGGTTCTTAAACCTTTCGAAACTATAAGTATAGAGGAAGGATAACTCCGGGTGCAAAAACGGATTGAGTGGAACGCTCTTATTTTCAAGCGTTTCCATGGATAGCTAAGCCAAACGAAAGGCCAAGGGGTGCTCAATGAAAAGCTAATAATCTTCGGTACATATGTCTGCTCAATCTTCCTGCACAGCATTGAAAAAAAACGGTGTGGGTTATTACACGTATAATGTAGATACATTGCCAATGATTTTACTACAGAAACGTATTGTAAATGATTTTACTTTAAAAAAAATGCAATTTAAAATCACGTAGAAAAGGTTATCGTTGATTGAAGTCTTGCAGTGTAAGAAAAGTATTAATATGTATAATGTAAATTAATTGCTGATGATTTTAGTAAATATATACGTTGTAAATCAGAAGGAAAATTATTGTCTGTGGTCAGGAACGGATAAGACAGAAATAGATGATATCGGTAGAAAAAATGGTCAAGAAATATTTTAACATTTATGCAAATGAATGTAGTAAATCTGGAAAATATAATTGTAAACAATGCTTACATGTATACATATTTCTTATTTCGTTAAATAGATTTTGATCAATAATCATGATTTTAAGATGTGAGAGTGACCTAATGATTAGCAGCTCGGTTAACCGATAGTGAATAGCAGGGTAAACAGGGCTCTTCAGCCTTGGTTCGCAAGCAGTCTCGGAGACGGACAAGTCTGAATTCAAACTGCTTTGTTGGGTGCGATGAGTACGACGTGATACGTAGAGCACCCTGGTTGTTCACTCTATTCTGGTCCCTAGCCGTCTTGGATATATCTTGCAAATAGACTCAGACCGACTGTGACGAAAGAGTAAAGCTGACGACGTGCGCATCTCCTTCTCACTTTCATCCAAATCGAGTGCAAGTCATGACTTCAGACCCTATTTACTGAGTACTGATGCATGAACTTCAGTAAAACGAAAATCATGTGCAATAATTATGTTGAGAATAAGAACATAACTGTCAAGATAAGAGGTGCAAAACTCGGCAAGGTAGACCACTACATCTACCTAGGACAACGAATCTCCATGAGACCCTCAAAATAGGAGGAAATCAAGCGAAGAATCACTTTGGGATGGCAAGCCTTCGGCAGAGCAAGCTCAACTTCCAAGAACCAGATGATCCCAATAATCCTAAAAAGAAGAGTATACAACCAATGCATTCTTCCGATAGTCACTTATGGAGCTGAAACATGGAACCAAACCAAGAGACAGACCAGCAAGCTGAGAAGTATGCAACGTGCGCATGAGAGAACCATACTCAACCTTACATGGAGATTTTTGGAATGACAAAAAATGATATCTTTTGTTTTTAATTTTTTTAAGTACAAAGTTTTTAATCTAATAATTTAAAAGAAAATTGACTGAAACAAATTATGAAAGTCTTCTATGAATACTGGTGGGCCTGTTACTCGACGGGGATTCTATGATATACATGAAAAAAATGCACGATAGGTAAAAAAAAATATTCATTGCTTTTTGTCATTTTGAAAATAAGCTTACTGCACTAAACAAAGTGGTATTCTATTTTCAAAATAATCGGCACTTGGAGAGCAGCCAGTCCAAAGCCCACAAAAACACCAGAATAATTAATGAGTCTATCAACTTTCCTTTTTCCCCGGTGCATCGTTCAGTTTATCAAGGATATTAAATGGGATGTTAATGAGCTCTACTTTGGCGAAAAGACATTTCAAGAATTTTCACTCGTTAAATATAGCTTCAATTTTTTTTACGGTACATTTGAAGTTCACTGAGTTTGTTCCGAGTTCAAAGACCGAGTCAAAAGAAGCTAAAGAGGGATTCAAAAAAATCTAACGAAAGCACGGAAGTAATGTATGTAAATGTATCTGCATACGTTGATGCTAATGAAGATGTATACGTTCTACAGTGTGTTTTATGTACATTTTTAATGGTCTTTATATACATAAATTACATGCCCCCACTCCCTCTCAAGCACGCAAACACAAATATATATATATATATATATATATATATATATATATATATATATTATAAAAGTGTCTCGTTTCCCACAGGTATCGCATAACTTCCTTTGCGACAGGTGATAAGTATGTTTTTGAATTATGCGCATCACAAGCAAAATTGAACACAGACTGCGCATACATGACTTAAACGCACTTCATTACGGGCTGAGTACGAAGTGAAAGCGAAAAAGAAGACAAACAAACAAAAATAAAACTTGTAGCACTTACATTGGAGAATTCCCAATGACAAACCCATCTTCTAAGAAGAAAAACAGCCAAGACCGCCAATCGCCATTTTTCTAACTTTCTCACCTGTTGCTTTCTTTTAAAAGGATCGGCTGAAGTTTCCAAACGACTGTTGATTACATTCCATGACCAAACTGCTATTAAAAGAAATTCTACGAGACATTAGCCTAGGGGAATGCAGTGCTCCAGTACCGCCTTGATCATGTTAACAGATTGCTACATTGGTATACCAATCACTGTGGCCCAGTGGTAGAGTGCTCACCACCGGTTCGGTAGGCCGTGGTTCAATGCACCGCCCAGTCATACCAAAGACTCAAATGAAAATGGTACCCGATACACTCAGCACAAGGACTAGGTTTGAGGGACCACTCTCTCTCTCTCTCTCTCTCTCTCTCTCTCTCTCCAAGAATTTTATGGACAAATCACATTGAGTATACCGGTTGAGACTCAGGTCAGTTAACATAGACGGATGATAATTAGGGAATACAAGGTGCTGTAATCAATGCAAAGCTTCGACAAGCCTGTCGAGCGGAAAGTGGTTCTCACAAGAGATTGCCCTTGCATAGCTAATCCTCCTAAACCACCAATTGTGTTATAAATGGAGATCATGATACATGCATACTACAGTGGTTTTTAATCTGAGATACATCCCCCACCCACCCACAAGTGGTGCAAAATTTCCGTGGGGGTGGTGAAAGAATCTTCCTTTCGTTTTATCGCTAATATACACAACTTCTGTTTTTCTCTCCTTCATGATTTATAATTTTCTTACTAGTCATATGACATTTTGTAATACATACTCTTTAATATTACCTTTGCAAATTTTTATTCGTTTATTTATTTCATTTGTTTTTTAGCATTAAAATCAAGGGGTGCGAGAAAGATATTGAAATCTCGAAGATTGTGGACTCTAGAAAAGGTTAAAAACTGCCGGACAACTACGATCGTTTACACAAAACCCACGCTGGTTAGTATTCTATTGACTGAATTTATGCGTTTCCCGACAAAAATGCATTTTTCATTGATGCTAATCCTACGTGTTGACGCAAACTACTCAGAAAAATTCCTTTGATTTGGTTCGAGACTTTTTGGTAATTTTGTAAGTACTGATATATGCGAATCTAGTATTTGTTGTTCGTTTTTTTAATGACTACCTGCAAAAACCTACCCACAACATTTTAAAATCAAAGACTAACACATTTACAAACAAACATCTAGTTGGTATATTTTTCACTTGGGTAGCTGTGACTTCCTGTGAAATTAATTCATTAAAACGCAACTATGACCAAATTGAAAAGAGACTCACTTTGGATGGATCGTTTAAATCTGAAACACTTGTGGAGTTTATTATATTATCATTCGAACATTCGAAAAAAAATGTGCATACCTACGCCCATCAGTGTTGGTTCAAGCTGTTTTGGAAAGTTAGCTGTCTTGCTAGTGGGTACAGATATGATTAGTACAGTGTTATAATTGAGAAATATCATTTTCCTATCCAGACAGAAGAATCTATTTGAGTAAAAAGTAATATTCTAGAACTATAATGACCACCTGGTAGGACATGTGGAATCATACGAGAGTGAATCTCAATGACGCATTGTGGTAAGGTGGTTGATGGAAAAAATAATTATTATCTTCTTCTGTCTCAATTGCATACAATTGCAGAGGACAAGTACATACACTTGAAATGTACCGACCAGCCCTAAACACATGGTTTTCTTCATATTCTGAAGTTCTAGCAGAAGCTGCTTAAAATGTTGTACATATACTGTTTATTGACTGTTCAACATAGACCACGGTATTTCCGACCCCATGGCACGGCATGAACTAAGTACTCGTTTGTCAAAGTGAGAACGTTACACACCAGTATGGAAAAAGAGTTTTTGATACCAAACTTGTCATGCTTAAAACACACATGTCTCTAACTTGGTAGCAAAAAGGGCGATTTTTTCTGCTCAAAATGAGGCTAACAGTAGCGTCATTAAGTTGTGGGAACAAAAAATCAAAGCGAGTGATTTAACCTGTCCCTGCGTCCAAATAACCCCGGTCACACACACACTCACACACACACACACATACATATATATATATATATATATATATATATATATATATATATATATATATATATATAGTTTTAGAAATACGCACTTGGATGTAAGCTTATATGTATACGTATGTGTGCATATGTCAATAGTCGGGATGACCGGAAGTGTCCCAAGAAAATGAACATTTTGAAATGCTTTTCACTTATCTGATACTCGGGACCAAGTTTTTAATCAGTGAGGTTAAAGTGTGAATGCTACTATATAGTATTACAGGATCCAATTCTCGAAATTGGTCCTATAAAAGAGATCAAGTAACATTTGGGGGTTGAATCTTGGTAATTAGCTCTTAACGTATTTCGACCATACAGACTAAATTTTGGGGATCTCACGTGAAATTTGCTATGACAAGAGCCCAATTTGCATTATCAAAAGAACGCCGTTAGATATATATTAAAATTACGTCTTGAACCTTCTTGCAATGATAAGGGGAAAAAGGGGTCAAATCCACAGTATCATTTAGGATGCTTTGATATTTGATCACCAATTCAGTTTCCATCAGTTTTAACTTTAAAACACTTGGCTCAATTGAAAAAGTAAAAATGGCAGCTATCAAAAGCATAGAAATGCTTTTTGGTTCTTTTTTCTTGGCATTTGGCTTCGGAAAGCGGAAAGTTTTTGCGATTTGAAATACTTTCCAATTCTAGACTAAAATCAGTGGAGGTAATTCTAACCGTCGGATTAACTTAGCTGGTAAAATACAATTGGATAAGTGGTGCTGATGCCTAAAGTAATCTGATTGAAATTGAGGTCAAAAATGTTCTTGTACTCCATAGCAAACTCAATATCATGCTATAAATTGCTTTAGTTGGCAAGAAATTACCAGAAATTAATCTAGGTGATTAATATTCATCATTGAATCAGGTGCATTGGAAAGGAAGGCGACTGTTTTCAAAAATAATTATAGCCGAACAAGACATCTTTGATGCACTTATTAAACACCTACCATGTCTTTTGTGTACCGTGAATTGATATAAATGCAAATAAATAGAAAACGTTTTCATCATAGAACAACACAAATAGATTGATTTCCTCTGATTCCATCGTGGCGATCTCATCTTTGCAGAGATGAAAGAGAGAAGAGAAAATTAGACACAACTATTTCTGAAAAAACAAGTTATTTCCGTGTTTGAGAAAGCAATTTTCTTTTCTTTTGGATAAAGTCTATGCTGGAATTCTTTTAATGACCCGAGAAGTTTTTAATGGGGAAGCTTAAGGGAAAACATGAGTGTATGAGTTGTATTTGCATTTCGAACGTCGTGAAATGTCACTTGAAGATTAACCAGGTTCTTGTCAACCCTCAGCAAGTTTGAATGACAAAGAAATCTTGAGACACTTCGCTATGCAATCAATAAATATCGTCATCAAACCATTGATGAAATATCTGAGATCGTTGGTTTGTCTAAGAGTTCATGCTGGGAAATGTTTTCAATTAAAAGATTTAAGATATAACGTGTTCCCACAAAAATAATGGCCGGTCTTATTTACTTACAGGGGATGAAAAAGTAATCGTTTGCACATGCGCCACAATTTGATGGCATAAGTTTGAAATGACCGACAGTTTCTTTCCAAGTTTGTAACCAGTGATGAGTCAATGATTTCGGTTATTTGTGGGTAATCCTGCGTACATATACTTTGAATTAAGGTCCATCCGTTTCGAATAAATGTACGCATGAGTTTTAAAATAACCCTATAAACATGCTTTTTTAGTGCCAAAGAGACCAACAGAGCAAGTGAGAGAGAGAGAGAGAGAGTGTGTCTTTGCGCGCACACGTGTGTGTGTGTGTGTTTACATACTCGTGTGTAATCAAGGCGTGTAGAAAATACGAATAATCTTTAAAAAGCTTCAAAAGGCAGTGACTCATATTTAAAGTTTGACAAAAATGGTTATTTCGGAGAACCAGGATTTGTGTAAATATTGGATGATTGTCTGGAATCGCCTACACAATTTCTCTTCCCTCTACCCACTATTGCACCATGAGTAAGATAAGCAGCAGTTTGATCAGACCCAGGTATTATGGGACTCATGCCTTTCCCCAAAAGGAATCGTTCTGAACTGATCAGAAATCACATCAATAACTCGAATCACATATTCCACGTACATAGACACACGTTAACACAGAAAAGAAAGCATCATCGACTGACTTTCAGTCTCTCTCTCTCTTTCTCTCTTTCTCTCTCTCTCTCTCTCTCCATATATATATATATAACACAATCACACACACACACACACATATATATATATATATATATATATATATATATATATATATATATACTTATACATACATACATACATACAGTATATGTGGTACAAATCAGGCTAGCAGTATAACATAATATAATAATATATCAATAATATAAAGCCACTTCTGAAATTTTATGGATTTATTTCATAGAGTGCTCGATACATACAACTTTTTACTCTTGAAGTTACGTTGTTTTAGAGTAGAGCTGGAAATAAATAGTAGAATGTAGATTAGCTACATAAAACTAGCTCATGTTTCTGCCCTGTTCGGGCCTCATCAGGTGAATTTGCCTGATGAGGCCTGAACAGGGCAGAAACATGAGCTAGTTTGTGTAGCGAATCCACATTCTACTATATATATATATATATATATATATATATATATATATATATATATATATATATTATTATTATTATTTGGGATCTCACACCAGTTGCCTGGTGGTAACCGCTGGAGTTTGAGTGACAGCAAGTCTCCTCAAGTCTCCAGCCCTCCTCTCCTAGTACTCATAGGTCGCAGTAATTCTGCGATTTACAGTTTCACACCGGTTGCCCAGTGGTTATCGCTGAAGACTGAGTGACAATAAGTCTCCTCAGGTCTTCAGCTAACGTCTCCTCTCTCTTTCGCATATCATGACAGAGCTACAATTCGTTGCAGTCCTTATATCTCTAGCACCTTCCTCAGTATCCGTGCAGTTCCCAGTAGTGCTGTTGTCTGTACGGTCTCAATCCTTCCCCTAATCCCGATCTCCTCCAGTCTCACCCTCAGCGTTTTGGGGACAGTTCCTAGTGCGCCCACTACGACCGGTACTACCCTGGTTTTCATGTTCCACATTTTCTTTAACTCCCTTGCTAGGTCCTGGTGTTTTTCCCTTTTTTCACCCTCATTCTTTTTCACTCTATGGTCTTATTATTATTATTATTATTATTATTATTATTATTATTATTATTATTATTATTATTATCATTATCAGCAATTCTTCATCAGTTGCCTGGTGATCATCACTGAAGGCTGAGTGAAAGTAAGTCTCCTCAGGTCTTCAGCTCATCTCTACCTCGCCTATCACTCTAGTTTTCCTTCATTTTCCTTCCATGTTAGGCCACTGCTAACAATTAGTGTCGTATACCATATATATTTTTAGTCCTTTCCTCAGTATCCGTGCGGTCCCTACCGGTGCTGTGGTGTGTACAGTCTCAAACCTTCCTTTTATCTCGAGCGTCTCTAGTCTCGCCCTCAGTGTTTTGGGGACAGTTCTGAGTGCGCTTATTATTACTCGTACTACCCTGACTGTCATGTTCCATATCTTCTTCAGTGCTCTTGCCAGATCTTGATATTTTTCCAATTTTTTACTCTCCTTCCTCTTTATGATCTGCAGGCACAGTTACGTCTATTATTTTGCAGGTTTTCCTATTCTTGTCTACGATTATCAGGTCCAGTTTTCTTCCCTGGATTTTTGTCTACTATTACTAAGTCCGGCCTTCTTGCCTGGATGAGGTGGTCAGTTTGGATGTCAAAGTCCCACAGTAGTTTGTGGTTGTCATTCTCCAAAACTGCCTCTGGCTTGTGCTGATACCACTTTTCCCCAAGGTTGAATCCCATTTGTTTACTTAGTTCCCAGTGTATCATCGTTGCTACTCTATCGTGTTTATGCTTATACTCCTTCTGGGCTAGTTGACCACATTCACTAGCTATGTGGTTTACGGTCTCATCTCTTTCACCACACAGGCGGCACTTGCTTTTTATGTGTGTTCTGTCGATTTTTGTTCTCATATAGTTTGTCCTGGTGCATTTGTTTTGAGCTGCCATGATGAGTGATTCCGTTTCTCTCTTCAGGTTTCCTTTTCGTAGCCACGTCCATGATCCCTCTGTTGCCACATCCTGTATTTGTCTTTTAAATTCTCCGTATAATTTTTTCTTTTCCCATTTTTCTTTTCTTGTTTGCTATGCTGTTCCATTGTTCCATACTTTTTGGTTGTTAGTTGTGCTGCTTCGGGCACTCTTTATGATGTCTTCACTGTTTGTTTGCACATACCTTTCTAGATCTGCTTGGCTCTCTGGACACAGTCCTCTATGCTGATGAGCCCCCTGTTACCTTCTTTTCTCTTAACGTAAAGTCTATCCGTGTCATCTCTGGGGTGTAAGGCTTTATGCATCGTCATAAGCTTCCTTGTTCGCCGGTACATTGATTGGAATTCTTCCTTTGTCCATCCAAGAAATGGTCATGTGTATCTTACAGCCCATGCTTTCATTCCTTTTATGAGATTTTTGATGTTTAATTTGGTCTCGAATATATCCTTTATCCTCCTAAGGTATTCTCCCTTTAATTTCTCCTTCATTTCTCCCTGTTTTATACTGTCACATTCAGTGCTCTGATCTTCCTCTTGTTGGGGAGTTCGATTCCTTCTGCCGTTGCGAGCTTTCCTTTGTGCATTACCATGATTGTACAAAATTGATATATAATTCGACATAAAGGATCATAAATGCATTATATTATTTTGATAAATTCTCTCGATATTACATGTTGAATGTATCATCTCGCCTAGACAGCGTAAATAGAATAAGCAATCAAAGAAAAAGGGTCTGCTGCAGGAATTGAACATGCCACCAATAGGTAGCCACCTCATTATAGAGCTGCTAGCAATACACAAATAACTATTTGTTTCTCAACGCAGACAATTATATTACTAGGAAATGTATGTATAATCTGACGGAAATAATTATAAATGCGTTAGATTCGATTCATGCAACAGCCCTATTTTCTTTAATTGTTCATTCTATTATGCTTTCCAAGCCAAATGATATATTCACCATGCAATAACAGGATATATATATATATATATATATATATATATACATATATATATATATATATATATATATATATGTGTGTGTGTGTGTGTGTGTGTGTGTGTGTGTGTGTATGCGTGTGTGTTAGGAAATGGATATTTTATCTGACAGAATGATAATGAATTGCATTGTGTTATATTGAAACTCATTATTATACAGTGAGTGTATCATTTGGCCTAGACAACGTGAATAGAATAAATAATTGAAGAAAATGGGACTGCTGCGGGTTCGAGCCCTGCAGCAACTCCAACATAACGTTGCTCTTACCAAGAGCCTTAAACAAATAGAGCAGATATAGACCGTGAATAAACAAGATCGGGTGATGTCGCCCAGGTTTCGGTGTAACTAACGGAGTGGCAAAAAGCATTGTCCCACTAAAGGACGTCATACGGTTGAGCTAAAAATCTTTTTAAGGCGGCAATAATTCCTACCTAAAATTAAGCTAAAAGTGACTACACCAACTGAATTTGCCTCCGAAAATGGGCGTAATATAATAAGATAACGTAAATAAGAAAGAGTTCCATGAAACTCAAGGTGCATTGGTAGTGAATAAAACATTTGTTGGCCTTTGATTCATGCATGAAAACCAACTTGAAATCAAGGACACGTGCAGTGAGTGCAAAAAATATCCGATAGATTTTAAAAAGTTCATTTTAGCTAGCATTCTCATACACCTTCAAAATTGACAGTGAATTTGGTTCAAAGATTAAAAAATATAAAAAGTCAAAATATAAATTCTGAAACAGGTTTGAGCAGTGGACAGCCATGCACTAAAATCTGAAATCTTTTGTCCAAATACTATCAACTTGGAAGATGTATAAGAATGCTAAAATTAACTTTTGGAATTGTGTTGGGGTACCGTTTGCACTTACCGTAAAAGACCAAAATATGACATTGCAAAAAGCATGTGGGGGTTGCAGTCGTACAGCGATGAATAGTGAGCAGACCATTCACGGCGATCAATCAGAGGGACCCTTACTGCTCATGTGTGAATAGATACTCTCCCGTAGGGCTGCTTAGTCGGTGGCAAGATGCAATTGCTTGAGCTTATGCATTATGTGACTGCCACATTCCCAGTTACTGAGCCTCCAAATTATTCACGTAGTTGTGCCGGATAGTGTGTAGACCATTCATCGGTGTAGCAAGGTTCATCTTTACCAGCTGCCCCATTATAGTGGTTTTGAGTCAGACTAAGCAAATCCGGCTATTTTTGATACCTTGAGAACCGGTTGTGTGACCTTGATGTAGCTGGGCAATCAATCAGAAGGGGCGTCACTGCTCATTTGTGAATAGACACTCTCCAGTGAAGCTGCTCAGTCGGCAGCGAGAAACTATTGATTGAGTTTATTCATGATGTGACTGCTGCATTCACAACAACCGATCCACCCCATTCTTTACGTCTTGCGCTGGGTTTTCTGGAGAAATAAAAAACATCGCTTCATCCAGGTATTTCTGACCCTTGCAGTCCAAATTAGGCTACCTGCTACTTCTGGCCTTCCCCAAGGAGATCTCAGGCCGTGAACGTCGTTGAAAAAGAACGTGATGAAGCAGCTGATGGCAATTGCGAAAGAATGTACAGACTCTTTTGAAAAGTGGGAGGGACGCTAGATATTGTGTGTGAGTACCTTGAAAGAAATTAAGTTTGCCCTCAATGTCAAATGGCTGGATACTTTCCAAAGTAAATAGCTACACGGAGTATAGACGAGTATACTCATCAATGTCTTGGTCTTGTGTTCAACTTCCAAAGTCACCGTTAACTCTATGGTTGGATGACAGGGAGGATTGATAAATGTACATGCATGTCAACCGTGCAATTTGGGAAGATAGATACATTCACACGAATCAACAATGATAAATCGGTTTAGATATATAAATAGGGACAACAGTAAATAGATATCTAAAGGCTTATTATATTTCATTTACTATCTAAAGGGACATAACGAAATTATTACTTGTGGGTGCACCTGCCGAATAGTGTTTACCAAAATAATAGTGTTGTAGACTATTGCAAAATTGGTTTTAATTGCTATTGGGAGCTGCCTCGCTATTATGACCCTGTTCAAGACTTATAGTTCAGTTAAATTAAAGTTAGACCCAAAAGTAAATACACCATTAACGATTTTTGCACAAAAAAGTTGCATTAGAATAATAGAAAAAACAAGGCTTGGATGTTTGGGGGAAAATCTTTAATTGTAGCATTTTTTGTATTTTCAGTCAGTTTTGCCTATTCATTCCAAAAAACAAAATCGTCAATTTTGATACAAATATTGACTCCAAGGTGCTCCAATTTCACCAATATGTAATATAAGTAATATAATTAGTTCAATGAACATCCAATATTTAATGGCTATTTGCAGATATTTCATGATCAAAAATAACAATCTGGGGGTCATGTAAGGGCAAATTGATAAATTTGAACAACTGTAACATTGTAGTCAATCGGATTGTGCAAGTAGACATTTTTTGTACAGAATCTTTACAACAATTTTGAATCATAACTAAAAACAATACAGATTAGGACTAAAATATTGCCGATTTTTCTATAAACTTTAAGAGCGCCTATTTCGAAATTCATAATGGACGACTGAGAATTTTATTTCTGCCAATAATGATTAAATCATTGTGAATGGATCCGTCCCAAAATTTAATCACTTTTCTCTTGGCGTATTGCCCACCCTTCAGTAAAATTTCGTAGAAATTTATTGAGAACTTCTGGTGATATCATATAGACAGGCAGGAGCGAATACAGAAAAGTACGGAGAAAACGCAAAAATATCATGCAATCAAAATACAATTCCTGGATCCATCCCCGAATTCAATCACTTTTTTCGCACAATGGTCTACCTTTTCATGAAGTTTCATTAGAATCCCAGAGAGACAGGAGCGAATATAGAAACTTATGGGTATTAAAAAAAAAACGGGAAAATCTCTCAATCAAAAACGAATTTCTAGATTATGGATTTACCAAACATCTTTAATCGTCAGAAAGTCCAACAAACCTTACTAAATGAATTAAGAACAGAAGAAAATAATCCATCAACAGCATACAGACTAGGATGATTGTTATTTTGTTCATATATGTGTTTGATGTATTGATACAAAATAGTTATTGGCATATGTGTATCACTTTTTATATAAAGAAACCATCGTTTATATAAAATCACTGCTCATATATACGAAGCAAAACTTTTAATTCTAAACAATAGAATCTCTAATCATGAAAAAAGATGGCGAAATTAATATTCCAATATGGTCTCGCAACTATGTAACGAATGATAGAAAAAAAATCTGATTTAAGAAAGCTACTCACAAAAGGTTCTAACTATAGCGCAATGTGTTTAAATCATGCTCAAATGTTTGATTAAAATCAAAAGGCAATGGATATTTCATCGTCCATGTAATAATAATAATAATAATAATAATAATAATAATAATAATAATAATAATAATAATAATAATAATAATAATAATAATAATAATAATAATAATAATAATAATAATAGATTCATTGCTCGACAGATAAAAAGTATTTGGATTCACATCGTGTGAAAGGCTTCAAATACTCTCAGAAAACGAGTCCTACACTTAAAAATTCTCATGTATTAGCAGATCACTTGGAACTTCAAAATAAATCTGTTATAGCCCCAATTGATAAAGCAACAAATGATATAGCATTTATGAATAAGAAAACAAATATCATATTGCCCGAAGTAGGTATTATACGAGCACCATCATCCACGTATAAAGTATCTACTTATGATATTGATAATATCATACTTAATAAAACCGTATTATATGAGGAATTAAGACTTAAAACTGACGAAAATACACAATAATACCAATTTTGAACTGGTTACCTAAAATGCATAAAAATCCAAATGATGGTCACTTTATTGCAGCCTCCAGAGTTTACTGTACGAACCTCTTTGCAAAGCTGATTTTAAGGTTCCAAAATTATATACAATCAAATAAATCAATCCTATACCTAATGTAAATTCTACAGTGATCAAAATATATTCTAGGTAGTAAATATTTCTATGCTCCTTAAAGAAAAATTGGATATCATAAATGCTTGTAAAGGGGCGAAATCTACCTCATACGATTTCAATACTCTTCATACAAAGATAACTCATGAGAATCTAATTGAGGAAATTGATGAATTAATAGATTTGGCATATGGGTTCACAAACTCTAAAGCTTTCTGGATGTGAAAACGAAAAAAAATGGCAGAACTTACTTAGATAGATATCCCTATAGGACTTAATTCTGCACCCTTCATTTACTCATGTTTAGAATTTGTAAATGCAAAATTTCTGGAAATGTGTCTCCAATATAATTAGATTCTTCACTGAATCAATCTAAGGAAAATACTTAGAAGCATTTTTCCAGAATTGATCAATGAGATCGAAAAGGCTAACTAACATTGTTCTTTGGAAGATTTGCCAAACTAGTTGGTTAAATAGCTTACAACTAAACCAACACCTATTTTTGAAAGAATGCAATCACAGGTAAAAAATGTTTGCGCTTGTTAAAATGTACAAGTACATTACAGTATGTATATGTTACATAGATATACGATTGTTATTTTGTTCATGTATGCGTTTTGTGTATTGATATAAAGTAGTTATTGGCATATGTGTATTACTTTTTATATAAAGAAACCATCGTTTATATAAAATCACGGCTCATACATTTCATGTATGGATATTCACATAGTTAGATTGATAGATAAAAAAAATATTCAAAGAAAATACGGAAAGAGAAGCTAAAAGTATAAAAATATTTAAGATTTTAAACAAAACTATTGCTAGTGATATCAAAGAAAAGGTTTGCATTCTCACTTTTCTCGAATGCTTTTATTGTGTATTGTTTGTGGTGGAATTAAAAGATTGCACAATAAGAAATCAAAAAAAAGAAATGTAACTGAAGCGAAATGGCTCAGTCAAGTAAGCGAGTATTTCTTGAGGCTAATGCGTCTGATGTTTGCCAATGATAATTCAATGAACTGTGTTGTCCTAGCAAAAGGCCGTCAGATGATTCTTTCTGTTCATCTACGAAAAAAAAAAAAAAAAAAAAAACGTTTCAATGAGCTCCACCCGTTTGCTGAATGGTTCATTTACTGACCCTCACAGAAGTTTCATGTCCAGTTCAACTACGAAGTTGAGCAAAATGATCAATGTCAACATTTATACAACGTTATCTATCGACGATGGTATTTCGGGTGAGTCGTAAAAGTCAGGTTTTTTTTTGTTTTTTATACGAGGTAACCTGATACCTTTATTTTGCATCATGCACTAGTGAGAAGTGGGAGTTTTGTGGGAGTGTGTAATGTTGCAGCTGCATTTGAATGCGTTTTGTATATTTCAAAGAGCATCGTTATTGGTAAGAAATTAAATCCGGTACGATTAGAGACACTGACGAAATCTAATGCCGGAATATAATCTTAAAGAAGGGAAAGAGCCTTGAAGCGAGATGAAATACCTAGTGCATTTCTGTCTCTGCAGCTATTGATGTGTGAAGAGAGATATTCGCATACCATGCAAACAAAACGCTTTTCTTGACAAACACAACGAATCTTCGTGAATAATGTTTGTTTACTCAATTCAACTTTTTAAAAACTAGGTAACTTTTATATTTTTGGATTAAGACGTTGAACAGAGTCTGCACGTAAATTTCTGCGGGTGCAATTTTTAAAATGTCTCGACTGAGACCTATCAAAGCTTTTTTTGGTGATTTCTGCTGAAGTAAAGACAAAAAGAAATATACTCATCTTACCAAATTACGTCAAATTGATGATGCTGTCGGACTTGATCTCCTTTACGGCTTGTACACGGAAGAAATGGTTCTGAGTGGAGAAAGGGCCTCTACTTTTATGGTGATATTACATTTTTATATCTTCACCTCGGAGAACAAGCGAATCTCTTTTCTTGGAAAAATTATGTTTGAAAACAAGTCTTTCAGCACTGGGAAATTGGCTCATTTGCACACGCATGTGTCAATGAATCCACTTAGTACTACGTATTACCAGTTTTGGCTTCTGAAGCCCAAACCGGACAGAAACATAAACGGGTTTTTGTAGCGAATCCTTTATTTCATCACAATTCAAACTCTATTCTAACTATCGAGCACTTTATGAAATAAATCCCTCATACATCGAGCATTTCATTTTATTATATCATGTTCAATTTCGGAATCGTATTATTTATAAATGTGTGTGTGTGTGAGTGTACGTGTTCTATTTATTTACTCTCCCACCAGAGCAAAATGTGACACAAGGTTGAGGCTTTACGCAGGGAAAATAGGACACACTCTGGAAAAATAGCTCCAGCCGACGCAGCTTGGTTTGCTAAGCAACAAAAGCAACTGCCGCCACGAAAGCGTAAGGCACGAACCCGACCTGTTTCGTTAAGTGCAATGGAACAGTGCTGCCCCGGGATGCCGTATCCCTGCAGCTGGGCTGAGTAATAGAAAGGCAGATGTGTTACAAGAATATCGATGTTGATTATGATTTATCCGACAATATCGGAGTGAAAAGACAATTTCAGAAGATTATATTTTGTACGAATGAGATTTCTTCCGTTTTTTTTTTTTTTTGACGTTTCGCTTGTTCATTATCCCATTTTCAAGAAAAGTGTAATGGAGATAAAAGGGACTGTATGTTACATAGGGTCCACGTCTTGTAGTGGGCGGGTGTAATGATTAAACTAAGCGGATTTTAAACGCACAAAGAAATCAAGGCGGGGCTGATTTGTGTGTGTGTGCGTGGTCAGCAGGGAGGTATCAGATAACGTCCTGGTATAGGACTTGACCAGAAAATAGATCTTCAGATGTTTGATGAATATCTGAGTGACGATCGAAGGGGTAATCTGAAAAATTTAGAAGTCAGAAAATTTCATGATGGTTGGGGAAGTTCTCAAATTGGAATGCTGCCTTATATCCTGTGTTATCAACTGCCAAGGGGAAGGTTGAACAGCTGTTTGTATGCTCATTGGATAGTGAGAAATGGATTGTGGGGATGAGTCTGGGTGGATGGGTATTAGTATGAGGTGTCAATGAGTGTGTGTGTGTGTGTGTGCATGAGAGAGAGAGAGAGAGAGTTAATTGAAAATAGGTGATGGCGTGTATGTAAGCTGAAAAAAAGGGATTGATGTTTAACCAGTTTGCGGTTAGCGCAGTGCAGTTAACGTAGACTTTTCACATGAGATAGAAAATAACAATATCCTACCCTAACTCGACATTTTACTGCACAGAACTAAATGCAACATATTATTGAATGCATATCCCGAATCTAACAACAAGGACGGCTAAACAGAACTATACTCACACTGCAACAGTAGATTCGAGATGGGTATCATCATCAGGTCCTGTGAGCTCTCGGGATATGCAGCCCCCAATATTCATTAAATGGATAAAATTACATTGAAAATACCTTTAAAGGTCCCCACTAACCCCACCATTTCATGCACTATGCAAAGTGACAAGCATGTAGAATACGCATCTACAAAAATTAGAAAAACAACACCATACCTAATAAATGCACCTAAGACGATGAAAGACTGAATTATCAAAGCACAACAACAAAAAAACCGACCCTGAGGCATGCATATACAAAATTCCCTGTCAGGATTTCCCTAAAGTATACAATGGAGAAACCTGCACACTAATCAATATAAACATTTGTGAACACCATAGTGCACTCATAGTAGATAACCAACCCAATGCACTCAAAAGACTTAGAAACAAATTAAAAAATAATTTCAATTTACGACGTGGACCTTATCATAAAAAAACCATAACAATCACAAGATAAAATGCATGATATTAGCAGTCATCTCTCAGTGTAACATCATTGATCAAAGACTGGATTTTAATATATTTCTGCAATGAGCAAAACTCATTATCGAACAACACAAACCCCAACGTCAAACCTTACCAACCCCCAACCTTAACAAATCGCTAAAACATCATTGGCAGCAGCTGTTTAGCTCAATGATAAAAGTAACGCTTTTTGAAGCGGCTACCCGATCAATCGCAGGTACCATTTCCTGAATAATCTTGTAACATTTTCTTTAATTGCTTATTTCATTTACATTGTCTGGGCCAAAAGATACGTTTACCATGTAATAACGAAGATCATTTCATACAGAGTTTCAATATAATGCGATGCGATTTATGATTATATATATATATATATATATATATATATATATATATATATATATATATATATATATATATTCGCTGTTTCGTTGTATTACAACTCTTCAGTGTGGCTATAGACAAATTATCCCATCCAGTACCACGAGGTAGGATTGAGACCTTTACTTCAGACCCGGAGGCCGGTATCCTAACGCTGAGCCACGGGACTGGATGGTTAGTGAGGCTGAATTTAAACGACATATCTATTTACCTTAAATTCCCCATCAACCAGAATGCTCTATTCCAATGGAAGAGTATTGCATAAGCTTACAATGAACGATTTACCTCACTTAGAGAGTGTTCGACCCTGATATATCATCCAGTTCCGTAGTCAAGAATATCGGCCTCTGGATCCGATGTGAGGGTTTCAATTCTGCCTCGCAGTACTGGGTGGGATAAAAAGTCTATAGCCACACTGAAGAGATGTAATACATCGAAACAGCTGTCTGTGGATGACACAATAATTAATGCTCCTCTATTCAGGGTTGAGCACTCTTTAAGTGAGGTAACTCATCCGCTGTAAGCTTATGCAATGCTCTTCTATAAGAATTGAGCACTCTGGTGGATGAGGGGTTTCTGCGTAAATGAATATATCGCTTTAATTCATCCAGTTCCATAGTCCGGAGGTAGGATATCGGCCTCTCGGTCCGATGTGAAGGTTTCAATTCTGCCTCACAGTACTGGATGGGGAAAAAAGTCTATAGCCACACTGAAGAGATGGAATACATCGAAACAGCTGTCTGATCCACGTGTTCATTTATCAGAAATCGTAAACCAAAACTGTCCACACAGTTTTCTTCAGTTTTCAAGCCATTCTGGCTGGTTACGTACGTATGGCGCGTACAGACCACACCAATGCTCCTGGGGGTCGAAAAATTAAACATTTACGCCTATTTATGTCTAGGAAATATTTTTTCTACTGGGGATGGTTCATTTTGCTATGTACGTTTATGCATAAATGTGTCCTTTAGTTACGGCCCAACCGCATTCACGCCTGTTTTTTTTTTTGATTGTTTGTTTGTTTGTCTGTTTGTTTTTTTTGTACAGACGCTTCAGTGATCACTGCCCAACAACGAATGAATGAAATAACTTATTCATTGATCACCCGTCCTTCCAATTTTTCAATTGATCATTGCTATTATTTTTCATCACGACGAAACTCAGGCTGTGTTCCTTTCAGCAGCGTGTATATGAATTACCAGCGCGGATCGGAACAAAGAATAGGTTCCAGATAAGTATCGAACTCATGGCCCTCTACGCCGGAGGGTGACTCGCTTAAGTGGAACTCATCTTTGTCTGAATTTTTGTTTTTTATTTTTTTCATTTTATTTTTTGTTTTTTGTTTTGTTTTTTTTTTTTTCATTTTATCGAGAATGAAAAAACAACTTTCTAATAATGATTTACGATATTTAATAAAGCAAACTAGCAGGAATATCCGGCGTTATTTGGGGAAAATAACTGAAAATAACACAGGAAGCAAATGATATTTTTTATAGATTTCTGATATCTTTATTGGAATCTGATCGCTGATTTGCGGAAATTTTTGGATCCCCGATACCAGGAGGAAATGACTTTTAAGGAAATCTAGATATGCTTCACCTCTCATGAGTGCAGACACACGTACCGCAGAAAAATCATTTCAGAGGAAAACTGGGTACAATAGAAATTTTATTTCATTGCAAACTATATTATTTAGAATTTGCCAATTGTAATCGGACAAGTAGTTTATACGTTATGAATTTTAAGACAAATAGCTGCAATGCAGGGAGGTAACTGTATAGATAGGCCACAAAATTTAAACCAATATATATATATATATATATATATATATATATATATATATATATATATATACACATAGATAGATAGATAGATAGATAGATTACCCCGTTACACATAAGAATCATGATTTGATAATTAAAAGATGAAGAAATTTCACCTCATTTTAACCCCTAAAAGAGAAAAAAATGTTACTCTTACTTTTAACTCCTGAACGAGAAAAAAATGTTCCCCCATGCTTTTAAGACCAAAAAGAGAAAAATGTTAACTTTAATTCTAACCAAAAAAAAGGAAAAAAGGTTCCCCTCACTTCTAACCCCTAAATGCAAAAAAATGGTACTTATATTCTAACCCCTAAAAGAGAAAAAATGTTACCTATAATTCTGACCAAAAAAAAGGAAAATGTTCCCCTCACACTTAGTTCCTAAATGCGAAAAAATGTTACTCATATTTTTAACTCCTAAAGGAGAAAAAATGTTACCTTTAATTCTAACCAAAAAAAAAAATGTTCCTCTCACTTTTAACCACTAAAAGAGGAAAAATGTAACTTTCAATTTTTAACCCCCCAAAAAAAGAAAAAAAGTTCCACTTACATTCAACCCCTCAAAGATTTAAAAATGATATGTTCACTTTAATCCCTGAAAGAGAAGAAATGTTACCATTACTTTAATCTACAAAAAGAAAAAAATGTTTGCCTTTTCTATTGATCCCTGAAAAACGAAAAAATAATTTTTCTCCGTTCGGACCATTGGAAGGGAAAAAGAAATTTCTCTCACGTTTAACCCTAAAAGAGGAAATCTGCTACTCCAAAGGGAAATAAAAAAAAAAATTCAAAAAGAGGTGCATTCAGAATAAAATTGAGGCGAAAAAAATAAAATAAAAAGAGGGTATCTGAGTATCATCATCATTAGTCTTTCACCGTCCGTCGTTGGACATGGACCTTCACCAGGATTCGCCACACTTCTCTATCATGGGCGTCGCAGAGCCAGTACTTTCTGAATTTGTCTAGCTCATCTCACCATCTAATTTTCTGCCGGCCTTGGTTTCGCATGTGATCTCGATGGATCCATGTCGTGAGTCGTGACGTCCATCGGTTGTCTGCCATTCTTGCAACATGGTCAGTCCACTGCCATTTGAGATTTTTAATGGATTCTATGATGTCCCTGACTCCCGTCTTTTCTCAGGTTTTTATATTATATAGCACAATTCATAATTAGTTAAATATATGTAATAAATGTCAATAAAAAATGAGTATATATATATATATATATATATATACATATATATATATATATATATATATATACATATATATATGCATATGAAATATCAATATATATATGTATATATATTTATATATATATATACATATATATGTTTGTGTGTGTGTGTGTGTGTGAAGTAGATGATAATAATAATGATAAAAACAAAAATAATAAAAATGAAAATAAAGTATAATTAGATATAGTGAGATACCGAATAGTATAAATGTTTTGGATAACCATATGGAAAATGTATTTGTACTTAACGCAAAAATTTGATGCGAAGCCGTTGATGAAAACAAGATGTGGAAATAAAAACCGGGTGAATATTTGACAAGGAAATGGAGGGTTGAACACCGACTTCCCTATCTACTTCCTCTAGTGCTTTCACTAACTTCTCTCACGAGATACATGATCAAGACTATATTTAAATGAAAGACAATGACTAATGAAATGTTACTTGTTGAATTTCCTAGTACCATCTCAACATTATTTCCTTTCTTTAACAAATTAATGTCCCATCTTGATAGTCTTAGGGCCTTGTTCAGTATCCAGTGAGTTGAAAAAGGTTTACTATAGTACGATGGCTAAGAAGCTAGTCTCATCGATCGTTAGTGTATGAATTCGTTCCTCACTGAGAGTTATTAGAATATGGGAGGCTTGCTAATCACTTCAACCCGCCAGAAATTGCGAACTCATCAACATAGCGCTTTGTTCAAGTACACACATATATGTATGTACGTATGCAGTTACGTATGCACACGTCACTGATTAGAACAAATGTGTGGGTGGAGAGCGTAGGTGAGATGACAAACAGATACAGTAATTACCCAGGGAAGTTTTCAGGGCCTTATCAAGGGTCGTGAGACGGCCAGTCTGTCTCCACAAAAACACCTGTAGTTTTTAATCTGATTATTTCTTGTGTCTTTCGGGGTTCGAGGCACATGGGATCAATTGAATCTAACAAACATGTTTTAACATTGGTCATAGGTGACCAATCAAAAATATGTTTTGAAAGAGGTCAAAAAATCAACTGTTGGGAAATAGAAGTCCTATGAGGAGGATGTGTCTTGGGGCTGTGAGCCAGAACAAAGAGAAAGACAGGCAGAGAGAGAGAGAGAGAGAGAGAGAGAGAGAGACTTGGACTGCAGAGAAAAGGTAGATCAAATAGAAAATACAATCAGAAGGTGTCTCGATGGCTTTTACTTTAAGTTAGAGAGTCACTGAAAATCATTTAAAGAAATGACTGCAAATAAAGGAATTCTTCATATACAAAAGAAAAATGAACTCATAAAAAATATGCAGAATTCCTTACCTGGCTCTTTTCTCCCCCCCCCCTTTTTCCATCATCCCATTTTGTACAAATTCTCTGTTGTTCTCAACGCAATCATTTTCGAATGTCACGTTACTCTCTGTCTTTACTGTTTCTGTTCTCCGCGACTTATGCTCATATAGCACAAGATAATGTAATATGGCCAATTCATTGAAAGTTTTAAGTTAGATGGAACTGGTAGGTTAGTTATAGGGCAGTGGTAAACAAGTTCGCTGTTGACATTGTTGTGACTTAAATCATTTCTAATTACCTATTTATTGTGGCCTTGTGTCAGACTAAACAAAGATGAGTAAGAATAGAAACCAAAAGTGTCACTTTAAGAGAGAATAAATAGTTTGGACGAAAAGTGACCTAAAGTCATAGAGATTTGCAGGAAATACTTTGATGACTGAGTAATGATGCTATGAATATGATATTTTCTCGAAAAACTGTTGGAAACCTTTGTATATACCAAATGGAATGTTTGGGGATAAATACTGAAATGAATACTAAATGAAAAGCAAAGGTTTTTTTTTTTTAAAATCTGTTTAAATGATGATTCAAAGCATCCGACCGTCTGCCTTCTGGTCGACATAGTCGTAAATTTACTATTGGCGATATTGGTTGACGTTAAAATCCATGTAAAGAAACTGAATTTTAGATAGTGATTTCCAAAGCAGGTAGGCTTTCTACACTCTAGCGCAACATGATCTTCTTACTACTTTTGGACATGTGCCAGACCAAGTTCAGATCAGAAAAAACTTTAGGTCGGCCTCGTGGTTGAGATATTGTGGATATTCACTACTGGCGCCAGTGGTCGGTTTTCAAGGCCAGGATTTCGAATGCTGATTTGTAAGGCATAACTAAGCACAACACTGTCTTCCTAATAGTATCTCGGCTCTTATTCACCTTTGTTTTCATACTAATGCTAGCTTTTTTTTTTAAAAAAAAGCTCTCCACTTGGTTTTCTGCTTGATATTTGAAGAATGTTATTTTAGAACCTGAAAAGCAATAAATTAAAAACATTTGTTGATGATGAACTGTCACAATTCAAAACTTGACCCACTTTTTTTTTCTTAGCTTCCGTTTGGTTTCTCGTTTTTCCCTCACATTCTCATCAAACTCATTTTTTTCACCCAGACTCAATTTTTCTTTTCCATGGGCTTTTTTGTTCGGAATTACACAGAAGGATACTTTGGGTGTGGGGCTGCAAAAAAATAAATTGTCATTAAAACATTCCCAGTTCTTACCTCAAAACACGCCTGCAGCTACCAATCTCATATTTAGTGGAAAATTAGCGAATGAAAGATTTCAAGTATGTAAATAGTTTTTTTGTTTTGTTTTTTGTTCCTCTGTGTAACCAGAACCCCCGGAAGAAATTGATACTTACTCAAGTTCAGTTGCTCCCGCATTACACGACTCATGAGGCAGCCAAGATGTTCCTCTGTATTCGATTTTCAGCCATTCTGATGGTGTCGATCCAGCTTTTATTAATCAGTCATAGGTCTCTCTCCGCTGTCCGTCACCAGATCTTGGGTCGTCCTCTCTTTCTCTGGCCTATTAGCGTCCAGTTGGTGGCTTTATTTGCAGGGCATGATGTGGAGAGACTCAACTTACCCTAGCCAGCCGAAGCGACGTCTGCAAACGGTAGTCGATATAGAAGGTTGTTTTAATCTTTCCACAGCCTGTTTATTTGACACATAGTCCTTCCATTTGATCTTCATGATTTTACATAGGCATTTAGTGTCCAAAATTCGGCTTGGGATACACTAGGTTCTATCATTCACGTGGAGGGTACTTTGTCGTGTAACATCTACCTCAACATTGAAGACCAGGTGTTGTGCACCCTTTTCATGGCAACATTGTTCTACGATGACAATGGCATCTATCAAGGTCATGTTGCAAGAATGGCAGACAACTGATGGACATCACGACTCACAACAAAACATTTATAACATCATCAGAGAACGTTTTATTCTGACGATAAAAGACAGCATAGTACATCTGGGAAAAGACAGGAGTCAGGGACATCATTGAATCCATTAAAAATCTCCTATGGCAGTGGGCTAGCCATATTGCAAGAATGGCGGACAACCGATGGACATCGTGACTCACAAGATGGATCTCTAGAGATCACATGCGAAACCGAGGCCGACAGAATACAAGATGGAGAGATGAACTAGACAAGTTCAGGAAATACTGGCTCCGCGACGCCCATGATAGAGAATTGTGGCAGATCCTAGGGAAGGTCAATGTCCAACGACGGACGATAAAAGACTGATGATCATCATCATATGAAATTCAATATACCATGGAACACATTTGCTATTATTCAAATTACTGTACATAGAAAGCCGTTCGTTGAAAAACGATGTTATCAAATGGTCATTGCTATCAAAATCAAACTCTTTAACGAAATGAATTGAAAATTGATTAAAAAGAATCGAAAGTTATATGTAAATTCTGTTTCGAAATTTTATAATACATAGTTGTTTATGACAATGAATTTAATTATATAACAACGGGTTTAAATTGATAACAATGAATATGAATTGTTCCGATCTTCATATCCTTCTCCCAATATTATCAACCAGTTATTGCTATCTAAATAACCGTGCCCTGAAGTGATCTCAATAAGCTTCCTTTGTACTTAAAGCTGTTGTTTTATTTTATTCAAATAAAAACACATGGATCACTGTTGATTCTTCAGCATCTACTTACAAAATGCAACGATAAACTTATTCATCAGAGTACGTACATAAAAAACGTAAATAAATAATTTTTTTAAAAAGTAACTTTCAACGCAGCTTTGTGTTTTGTATAGCAACTCTTTTTCTTTCTTTTTTTAAATCTTCACTTCAGGGATATATTAGAGCGATTTAAAAATGAATAATTTTGCCACACACGTGTGTCCATCTTGTTTTACTCCATTTCATTTTTTTCACTTTTTCATATCATTCGGGTCTTAAATTACACAAGGACTTTACAAACAAGCTTGGTGCTAAAAATGTTTCAAGTTCTTGTCGCTTTCATTTTTGGTTTGAAAATGGGGACAAGAGAAAACTTGCCAAAGATAATTGGTTATATAGCTACCGTGGCTCATGTACTGAATACGACGACCGTCTTAGAAATCCTGTTAATATCACTCCGCCTTCATTTCGAGCAAATGAATAACTTTTCATTTAATCTCTTGGGATCTGTGTAGACTGCAGCTTGATCTAGTTAGGTGCTGTTTGCATGCTAGCCCTGAAAATCCCTATTTGATACTGCTTTTCGTCTAAACTGTAACTGTTGACACTTGGGATAAGCTCCCTGCCTTTTGGGGCACCGAGCAGACAGATTAGAAAGAAATATACGTGAGAATGAGAGGAAAGAACAAGCGAGCAAAGGGCCTATGCGTCTATCCTCAATAATTCTGTAGAACTCAATCAAAAAAAAAAAAAGAAACAGTCATGGTCTCATCGGACCAGTGACTATTTATAGCGAAAGGCATGTAGTCACAGGTTCCTGCCTGATCACTGAAGTGAAGCGACGATAAGCCTGGTCAGTACTTGGATGTGTGACCACTTAGAAACACAAAAATTTAAATCAAAAGTCAACTGAAACAAAACATCACTCATTTTTTCTAAATGACGCACAATTTATGACCCAAAAGGTTTTAGAAAAAGGTATTCATTCTTCTTCTCGATGTATCATCACACATGGCAAACAAATCAACCAAAGTGTTCATCTTTACAAAAATATGGAAAGTATACATGACTTATATCCCTTTACAACTGTGACCTAACGTCTGACTATTTCCATCATCATCATCGTCATCATTAAAAATCTGCATTTACATAACGAATTACGTCGTAAGCTCGTAATTATTAGTTTTTTTTTATCATATAATATATATACGGTTGGTGATCCTGGGAGTGCAAATAAACATTTATTTACTCTTATCGCATTCCGTTCGCAATAGGAAATATTACATTAAAAAAATATCTGTACATATATCAAAATAAATTAATTTGTATCAAAATGTTGTATATCGTTATTATATATTGTTTTGAATTGATTTTTCATCCTTGGTAACATGACAATGTTAGCTTTTCTCGATCAGTTTCAAGAAAAAAATTCTGAACTCTTATGGTTCCATTTTTTCGATTAATACTATTTATAAGATACTTTTGCGACTAATTTTTTCTGCTTTCAATCATTCAGTCATTCGTCTCCTCAGCGAGTTTGTCTATTCTAAAAAGTTGGTATTGAGCTCGAGGAAAAATCGACTTAAGGAAAGTTGTCTGAATCACTTTCAAACCACAAAAAATTGTTACCAACTGCGACGTCAGGAACGATAAATCATGTAATATTGAGTAGGATTCCGACTTTTACAGATCGTTACCACAGAAATCAGTTAGCTATGATATAATTAAGGGTTCAAAATAAGGTTTTCAGGTAAAAAAAAAAAAAAGGATAGAATGTAAAGTAAAAATACACACTGAAATTTATTTCAGTTGAACTCTAAGGCCTTGCACTAGACTTAGCTAGAATTTGTTGTGGGCTCACTGTTGCAGGTTTACAAAGCTCATCTTGTAACCCTGTTCGCTTGTGTAATGAGTTTGATCAGTGCCCACTGCTGCTATATTGACTTCGATCCCAACTGGGTGCTCTATACTATCGCCTTGTGTCAGACAAAGCTGAGCTATCAATAGATGCCTGGTGTAAAGTAATGTTTAGCGGGCTAGTCTCTCTAAGCCGTTTGCTTGTCACTCAGGATTATTAGTAAAAGCATCACATTGCTGGAAGCAGAGAACATCAATGAAGCCAATGTCTTAGCAAAGAAGCATTTAGTTTCGTTAGATGATGATAGACATTCCATTTTCCTTGATTTCAGTAAGTTGGATTATCAACTCATTCAAAAGTCCTTTCGAATCAATCCCAGATCAGTCCCAGACAATCTGCGAGATGAATTTGTAGAATTCATAATGACTCCACGTCCAAAAAAAAAAAATACGTTTTTGAATCTCTTCCCAGCATAATTCTGGTGCTCAATAGCGTTACTGTTGAACCGTTTGCTGTTCTCATCCATTTACTGTAGCGAACAAGGGTTTGTTTTTTTTTTAGCCATGTATATTACCAAGAACGAATTTCGTACAAGACTGTCTACGATGTCTCCGTAAAACTGTATATCGAATTGAGTTACTTATGAAAAAGAGTCAAGATCATCCATCTCATCTTGAAAAGCTTGATCTGGTTACGCCATCCAACAGAAGAGATCGTGTTGATTTACTAAGAATCTACACGATAATCTCAGGTTTAGATACCACTGACAAGTACTTTAAATGCAGCATCTGTTTTAATAAAATCACGCTACGTCCATTCATAAGCAGTGCCACCAGAGGTCACAGTCATCATCATCATCATCATCATCAGTCTTTTAGCGTCCGTCGTTGGACATAGACCTTCCCCAGGATTTGCCACACTTCCCTATCATGGGCGACACGGAGCAAGTACTTCCTGAACTTGTCTAGCTTGTCTCTCCATCTAACATTTTGCCGGCCTCGGTTGCGCATGTGGTCTCGGGGGATCCATGTTGTGAGTCGCGATGTCCATCGATTGTCTGCCATTCTTGCAACATGGCCAGCCCACCGCCATTTGAGCTTTTTAATGGATTCTATGATGTCCCTGACTCTTGTCTTTTCTCGGATGTACTGTGCTGTCTTGTGGTCTCTCCATGTGAGGCCCAACATTATTCTTTCATGTGCACGTTGCATGGTTCTCAATTTACGCGTCTGTCTCTTGGTTAGGTTCCATGTTTCAGCTCCATAAGTGACTATAGGTAGGGTGCATTGGTTATACACGCTTCTTTTCAGGATTAATGGGATCTTATTATTTTTGAAGGTTGAGCTAGCTCTGCCAAAGGCTTGCCACCCTAGTGTGATTCTTCGCTTGATTTCTTCTTCTTTTGAGGGTCTCATGGAGATTCGTTGTCCTAGGTAGATGTAGTGGTCTACTTTCTCGAGTTCTGTGTCCTCGATTTTGATCTTAGTGCTCACATACAGTAAGAGGCTACAAATACAAACAGGTACAGAGGTCAGAAAACGCTTCCTCTCAAACAGATCTGATACTATTTGGAATAAGCTATCAGAAGTCACAGTCCCTTCTCCGAAAAAAAACATTTTCGAATTCAATCTGGAAAAAAGATCTTGTTTATGATGATGCATTTTCATACTGTAAAATATATCAAAATATTTGCAGGCAGCTCAATAGTCAGAAAAAAAAGCAGCCAACACGAAACAGAAACTCAAATCACTCAGGAATTCTATCAGTTGACTTTATTAACCCATTATGGCCCTACTTGTGATGCGCCAGGTACATGCATTATGAAATATGATGGTCAGCAATCGTATCTTTATTTGATTATTCCTTTTGTTCAATATCCAACAAGTATCAAACATTAACAAGAAAATGCTGAGCAATATAATGTTTTTGATATTTTATAAGTACTATGAAATAGCAAAATAACCCAAGTATTACCGTCATTTTTTGACGACCAGCGGCAAACTAATCTTAGTAAATAAACTGTTAATGGAGAAAAGATAGGATACAGAAGGTCGGGTTAAGGCGCGGATAATTATAGAAAGGTTGAGTGGACCGAAGAAGACGAAGATACGAAACAATAATTAATGATTCCAGGCATTCCTGGGAATGGTAGTCAGGGGCCTAATCGCAGAATGAGAATCTATGACGCTTAGACAAAGTCAAAGAGAGGTTATTTTGAAGGGTTCTTCGCTAAATTAGTCTCATGTAATTCTGGTTTACCCCGAACCTCTTCAAGCTGTTTCCGCCCTGCAAAGATTTTTTTTGCTTTTCTCCTACAAAGTAATCAAGACTTTTAATGTAATCATTAGCTCTTCGTGTCATTTCAAGAATGCACTAGCAAGACAAGCCAATGTTACCCGGGACGGTAAAATGGCTATAGAGATCATATTGAATCATTTTTTCAGACGGGTAAGAGAGCTTTGAAAAACTATTGCGACAGCTTATTTCTTTTATAGGTGTTTATATTAAAGTGGGTAGGTTGAATTTAACAAACTTCAGAACCCAAGGCGTCAAAAACAATGGTATATGTGAAATAGATGAATGTGTAATATATACGTGAATGATGGAAAAATTATATAAGGGATGCAACTCTGCTATATTATCATTAAGTAGGTTATACCCTTTGAATAAAAATGTTTATTTTATTTGGTCGGGGTGTTACAGACAAAAAAATAAACATACAATTAAACATGGCTTATTATCATAATAGATGTGTCAAAAGTTTCTTTTACTCTAATGACTACACATATGATAGAGGGGACGGGGTTAGTTGGGAACAGGGGTAGGTTGAATCACGTGCTTCAGGTTTCGTTTCCACCATCTGATGGTACTTTTTCGAGCAGGAAAAAATCTGGGTATTTTTCGACTGTGTTCGAGTCATATGTAAGTGGGGCTTCTGTGGCTGCATTCAATTGAGGAAAAACAAAACGCCACCAAAGTAACAATGTCGTTGGAAATAGACCTTCCCCTAGATTTGCCAGACCTCTCTATCGTGGGCAGAGCAGAGCCAGTACTTTCTGAATTTGTCAAGGTCATCACGCTATCTTACTTTCTGTCGGCCACAATTTTGCATATGATCTCTGGGGATCCATATGATGGGTCATGATATATATATATATATATATATATATATATATATATATATATATATATATATATATATTGGAGGCGTACAGTTGATCGCTGTGTCGCAATGAAGCACCGTAGAGGACCAAACCCATGGAGCATTCAGTCGGGAATCAAATGGGATGTGATACTAGCATTTATTCCGGTCTTCGTAGAATTGTCTGAACGAAAAAAGCAATTCACTGGAAGGCCATGAAAGGCACGGAGAGATGTTCTTTCCTGGAATATTTCTGAAAAATCAGGGAAGTTAGAATCATGAAGTTCTCTGAAAGACGGAGTAAAATATCGGAACAAAAAAAGGAAGATGCGTTGTCCAATAAAGTTAACGTCGAAAAAAAATTCTATTCTATTTTTACCAAAATGAACCGAACGAACTTTTTATGAACTAATAGTTCCTTTCCATCTCAGTAAAACCATTAAAGGATACGTGAATGTGTGACAGCAGAAACAGTGTAGGCTTTGGTAATTTTGAACATTGTTACCAAGTAAGATGGGTGGTAGATAATTAGTTACGAAGAAGCGCGTTAATATAAAGATTATTGTCTCTGTAGCTGTTTATAATAGAAATATGTGCATATTTGTCAGAAGTGTTCGGTAGGCGTTTTATTGCTTTCATGATAATTAGACGGCATACATAATTACACTGGAAAGACTGCAAAGATACACCTGTAATATTTGTGTGTCATGGTGAGCATTTCTCTACTTGAACAAATAACATGCGTAATAGAAATAATATACACGCCTATGTTATTACTTACACGATAATAAACAGGCACACACACGCCCATGTGTATCATGTATGGATAATTGCTAATAATGACTACATTTAATATTTATCTATCTGTCTATCAATCTCAGTGCCATCCTATCAATCATACTTTGCTCTTCTTTATCTCTGTATTGTACAAGGCTAACTATCTAAGAGTCTTCATTCATATCTATCAATTCATCCCTCTCTCTGTCAGCCTGATTCTTCTGATCACAAATGCCTTTTCTACATGTGTTTGTGCGTGCAATGTATTATATATTGAACTGTAACCTCTGGAACTCGCGGTGAATATGCAGCTCTCTCAGATACTGGGCTGACACGATATTTTACAAAGCTTAGCTTAGTCCGTCACAATGCATCAAGTGTTGGACGCCATTTGAAGCTCGAACTCCCGACCGTACTTTTGGTCTGCGAGACTAACTTACCAGCCTTTGTTCCACCGTCAATTCTCATTAATTACTCAGCTTATTTTGCCAAAAGGCCATAATTGTCGGTGATAATCTGGTCTGCGAAACCAGTTTTAAAACCATTACTCCACGGCGAGGCGCTCTCACTTACTCAGTTTAGTCTGGCACAAGCCCGCAAGTGTTGACCACTCCGTGGGGATCGAACCTCCGACAGTAATATTGGTTCGTGAGATTGGCTCGCTAACAACTGCTCCATACTACTGCATCTTAAATTTCTATGTACTAAACTTAGCTCGGCACGACACCGTGTCACACATGGGTAGCACCCAGAGCGGATCCAAAGCATTTCATTATCGAAGGTCTGCGAGATTAGCTTGCTAACCTCTGTACCGTAGAGCAGCACCAAATATTGATGTGCACTAAACTCAGTTTGGTACGACACACGGCCATGAATGTGGGGCTCTCTATGAATAAGGAGAGTACTTCAATCGTAAAGGTCAGCGAGATTAGCTTGCTGACCATAACGAAGTACCTTAATCAGAATTATCATTATAAACCCTGTTACTTTGTATCGGTACTAATTTATTGATCCATTGTGAAAAATATTGGGATTGATTTAAAATCAACACACTGCAAGGGATTGACAAATAGATAGGTCTTAAGAAACTGGAGTAGATAGATTAATAAATGAATTATATGAGTATATAAATATCAATATGCGTGAGTGTGTGTATGTGTGTGCGTGTACATATATTTAGTCCAAAAAGTTTCACAGCTTTAAGTACTAAACATCAAGAAAAACTTTTAAAATTTTTTTAAGCCATTTCTATCACTTATTTTCCGATTCTCAAAAAACAATTAATGCAATTTTTTCGGGGTTTTTATTCTTTGTTCTACATATACTTTGCCAGTATGGTAAAATAGCAAGCTCAACCTTCAAGAACAAGAAAATCCTATTAGTCTTAAAAAGAATAGTATATATATACAACCAACGCATCCTTCCGATAGTCACCTATGGAGCTGCAACATAGAACCTAACCGAGAGACTGACTCACAAACTGAGAACGAAGCAACGTGCACATGCTCAACATCACATGGAGAGACAACAAGACAGCACAATATATTAAGGGAAAAACAGGAGTGAAAGACATCATAGAAACCATTAAGAAACTCAAATGGCAATGGACAGGCCGTGTGGCAAGAATGGCAGACAACTAATGAGCATCAGGGACTCAGAACGTGAATCCCAGAGATCAAACGCAGAACTGAGGCCGGCAGAATATGAGATGGCGAGACGAACCGGACTGGTACAGAGAATATTGGCTCCGCGACACCCACGATAGAGACATGTGGTGAATCCTGGGGAAGGTCTATCTCCAACGACGGACGACAAAAGACTGATGATGATGGTTATGACGGTGTGTAAATTTCTCTTGGTGGAATAATCAGTTGTTAACCATATAACCGTTTCGGATATTTTATTTATCGAAAACATTAACGTAAATAAATTCTGACAAGCTTATATAAATGGATAAATTTCCCAAACTATTAGGTTGGTGCAAAAATAATAGCAGTTTTCCACCGTCAACTCCTAAGTGTTATGTCTCAGCTTGAAATAAAAGTTGATAATCGAAATAAGAACTTTTTTCCTTTTGAGTGAGCTTGGTGAAATAGAATTTCGTAACCCAGTTCGTTCAATTTCTGGAGGGTCATTCGCACCACATGCGAGATTTTTGCCTTTCCAGCTAGGTGCAATTATCGAGCAACTTTTAAAGGGTCAACGTTTAGTTCCTCTTCAACTTCTCGAGGTATTCTGCGTGGTTTCACCTCAATAATGACCCTCAATTGGATGTCGTAAATCACAGAAGGACGTCCACGCTTTCGAGGTTCTCGTCTCCGTTTTCAAAATATTTGAAACCAATGCTGAAATGTACAATCGTTGACAGCCATTACTTGGATGATATTGCGAGTAGTTTCTGCTGTTTTACGTCTCATTTTATACTAATACAACAAAATTTTCTTTTGTTTTCCATTCCTTATTTGACATCCTCAAATAAACAAGGATAGACAGTGAAAAGAAAACGTTCAGCTTGAATATGTAGAGCAAAAATACACAACATAATTGTATATATTCCACGAATAGTTGAATAATACTTTATTCTAGAATAAGCATCAAAATTCACAATAACAAAGAACGGCACATACTTACACGCACACGCACACACACACACACACGTTTGTGTATAAACTGGAAAATATATTGAAGGATGATACCAATGTGATAAAGACTGGTATAAAAAGTTTGGCGTTGCCCGACGGTCAGAAAACAGATTGCCTTGACTAGATATTCGTACAAATTGTTACAACATCAAACCGAGCAGAACAAGAAGGACCAATGAAGGTGGATAGGTAATATGAATCCATCAGGACAGACGGATAGACACGACCGAATTATAGGCAGCAAGATAAGTTGGAAGGCAGTAGATAGATAGATAGATAGATAGATAGATAGATTGATAGCCTTGAATGGTAGCGATATACACAAAGAGAAAATGTCATACGTTGGCACTGAAATAGATAGATAGATAGATAGATAGATAGATAGATAGATAGATAGATAGATAGATAGATAGTCTTGAATGGTAGATATGAAGGAAAGGAATCTGATAGATAGATAGATAGATAGATAGATAGATAGATAGATAGCCTTGAATGGTAGCGATATACACAAAGAGAAAATGTCATACGTTGGCACTGAAATAGATAGATAGATAGATAGATAGATAGATAGATAGATAGATAGATAGCCTTGTATGGTAGATATGTAGGAAGAAAATTTGATACATAGGAAAGTACATAGATAGATAGATAGATAGATAGATAGATAGATAGATAGATAGATAGATAGATAGATAGATAGATGAATAGCCTTGAATGGTAGATATGAAGGAAAGGAATCTGATAGATAGATAGATAGATAGATAGATAGATAGATAGATAGATAGATAGATATGGGGCACCAAGATAGCAATGTATGATAGAAAGATAGATGAGAACTTGATAGAAGGGAATTTGATAGATATGATGGCACTGAGATCGACAGGCAGACAGATAAATATTAAATGCGCCTATTATTAGCCACGACAAAATGTATGAAAGGAAGCCAGACAGCGATGAGTAGCAAGTAACAGCAGCGACAAGGATCGAGAAATCTTGAGAGCAGTTCCTTCTTAACGCTGACGTTGCCGCCTCACAGGTGACACGTAATATGGAAATGGACACCCGTCTCCGTTACAGTCTGTCAGGTACGTGTGTCTGGCACCGGTAAAGCATTGGTTTCTCTGTACTAAAATGTCACGCAGCTGCTGTTCGAGAGAAAGATTGCGACGATTGATGGGAAAAATCCATCCCTGTCAGATAGATACAGCAACAAGCTGGGGTGAATTAAAAATTTTTTTTTAAATTTAAGAGATGGATATGGGGAAAAATGATGGGTATTGACAGATAATATGAACCCACAAAGTGGTAAAGTGTTGGATAGATAGATAGATAGATAGATACATACATACATACATACATACATACATACATAGCACTGAAATAGGTATCAACGCACTGGAATAGATAGATAGCCCTGAATGATAACGATAAGAAAACTTGATAGACAAAATGGCACAGATAGATAGATAGAGAGAGAGAGATAGATTCCAATGTACTTGAATGTCGATGTCACACGGCTTCTGTTTGAGAGCCAGATTGGAATATTGTTGGAAAACGTCCATCCCTGTTAGGAATGTTGAAACATAAAGAAGATATCTTGTTGGTAATTCCGACTAGGATTAGTTACTTTTACTGGCATAGAATGAGAATTTTGTCATCAGTGCCAAAGGCAATCAATAGCCTTGAATAAGCAAGATTTTTTGTTTTGTTTTGTTTCGTTTTTTACTCGCCACACGCTGTCACATCTAACTTGTTCTCTTTATATATGCATGCGTGTCTCACGTATTGTGTAGCTTCATCATCTTTATTTGAGATACATGCAGTTGCGCTGATATCCATATGCACTCCTGAGAACTGCGGTTTGTATGAATACCGGAGAATGCGGTTAACTGTTACTTGCAACTATGTAGTTATCTAATTCTCCACGAAAGCAGGATATGACACAAGTAGGTGTAATGTTAGGATGTGTTTGTGATAACACACATACGTGCAGGCAGCATATGGTTACAGTACCCGATGCTCCCAAGATGTCTCCATGTACTGACCAAGCACAAGGCTGCTTAACTCGGCTGATCGAATGAGAGCCGGTCCGTTCAGTGTGATTTGACCATGTTTGCAACTGTGTATACATAAGCAATCAATTGTGTGTGAATGATATTCTATTCATATTTAACTCAATGTGTTCATATGTGTACCTTCCTCTTCTAATCTGCGTGAGTACATCTATAAGTTCATCGCCAAATGATGACAAGAAAACATTTATCTAACAAATATTTATTTTTAACAGTATTTCCTTTTTTATAACTGCTGATGTTTCAGAGGTGAATATTCATCGTATACATTGAAATTATACAGTGAATAGTTTAGATCAAAATATTACAGACTTATTGACCAACCGTCGTATCTACCTATCTGTCTGTGGACCTGTTCGTGGGCAGAAATGATAGTGAAAATTTTGTTAGAGTTCAGAGAGTCGAATTTTGAAGGGTAAAAGCATAATACCAAATGCAGATTTTAAAAGCAAGAAAAGGTGCCAACTTGGAAGATTGACGGAGCAAACACTTCATATTTTTTAGCGGTCATTACATTAGCATACTAATGTACGTACACGGTATAGATACCTATGTATTATTGAATCCAGAAGAGTATGACAAATTGTAAAGTGTACATCTTCATCTGTCTTTTGTTTCTTTTGTATCCATCAAGATACATACATATATATATATATATATATATATATATACATATATATATATATATATTCTTTAATCAATTTTTTTATTTTTGTATGTAACATTTTCACTATTATTCTAGTTATTACTAGTTGTTCTCCTTCTTATTATTGTTGCCTTTTATCACAACATTCTGGGTCGATACACTCTTCAACCATGAAAATGAGCAGCCGAGATGGAGTGAAGAACTGGTATTAGGACGACTGTAATGTGGCACTTACAACGTCAGAACACTGTCAACTGACATGCACCTAACCGATCTAGAAAGTGAAATCAAAAATGTCAAATGGGACGTCATAGGCATTAGCGAAGGAAGAAGACCCGGAGAAGAACTAATCGAACTGAGGAGCAGACATCTTTACAGCTACGGAAAAGAGAAAGTAAAACGTAAATAAGGACCTCAAAAACAATGTAACTGGCTTCAAAGCTGTCTCTGTCCGAGTAGCTAGCGTCACAATTCAACTTTCAAAACGATACAAACTCAATATAATCCAAGTCTACGCCCCCACTTCGCAATCAACCCAACAGGAAATAAAAAACTTCTATGATGAATTGAACTCCCAACTCCAAGACTCCAGAAAACACTTCAATGTAATCATGGGAGACTTCAACGCACAGGTAGGACAAGGAAATGAAGATTGCGTCGGCAAATTTGGATACAAAGTACGGAACGAGAGAGAAGAAGATCTTGTAAATTTTGCAACGGCTAATGGATTCAAAATCATGAACACCTTCTTCAAGAAGGGACCCAATGGGAAATGGACTTGGAAGAGCCCCAATCACGAAACAAAGAACGAAATAATAGACTACATCCTAACGGACAAAAACGATATCGTCAAGGACATCCAAGTCCTGAATAAAGTCAATCTAGGCAGCGACCACAGAATGGTACGATGTAAAATACAAGTAAACACCAACAAGGAACGCAAGAAAATGTTCCACACAAAACTGCAGCCTCTAAAAACACCAAAAGAGCATGCTCGATCTTTCAAGCTCGAACTGAAAAACAGATTCAGAATTCTTAGTGAACAAGACAACACCACCATCAACGAACTAAGCAACAAAATGACAGCGTCAATAATTGAAGTAGCTTCTACATTCAAACCAATGAGCACACAACCCATTAGCAAAATCTCAGATGAAACTAGAAATCTCATGGAAAAACGCAGAAACCTCAAGCCACCGACAACAACAAGAGAGAAAATTGAAGAGGCTGAACTAAATAAATTGATCAAGAAAAAATGAAGGGAAGACAGGAGATACACGACGGCAGTCATCGAATCGACTCTTGAAAAAGGTCGGGGCTTCAAAGCTATAAACAAACTCCTCAACTCGGGACGAAGGCAAATAACTAGCATACTCGAGGAAAATAGAAACCTAACAACAGACAGAGACAGGATTGTTAAACGTGCCAAAGAATTTTACCAAAAACTTTATTCGTCCAAACAAGGACTACAAAACAAAGAGCAAGATACGCAAGACGTGAGCAATCAACTCGAGGATTTCCCCAAAGTAACCCTGTGGGAGGTGATAGAAGCCATTAAACAGACGAAGAAAGGAAAAGCCCCTGGACCAGACAACATCACCATCGACCTACTCCAAAAAGTGGGTAAAATCATCACTGGGAAACTGGCCGTCCTCTTCAACTTGTGTCTAAAACACAGTAAAGTTCTAGACGATTGGAACACTGCTATCATAATGCTTTTATATAAAAAAGGAAACCCAAAAGACCTCAACAACTATAGGCCTATAAGCCTACTCAACTGTGTATACAAACTTTTCTCAAAGATCATCACCAACCGAATCACAGTAACACTCGATGAAAACCAGCCACGTGAACAAGCTGGCTTTAGAAGAAGCTACTCGACCATGGACCACCTGCACTCGATAAATCAGCTGGAAGAAAAAGCAGCTGAATATAAACTAGCACTCGCCGTAGCATTTATTGACTTCAAAAAGGCGTTCGACTCAGTAGAAATCCCTAAGGTCAAGGAGGCCATCAGTCGACAAGGTGTAGATCCAGCATATGTTGAAGTGCTGAAACATATATACAATCACAGCAGCTCCTTTATCAGGCTACATAAAGACTTGGACCCCTTTCAGCTCAGTAAGACAAGGTGATACCAGCTCACCTAAACTCTTCATAGCCTGCCTCGAGATGATCTGCAGAAGACTAGACTAGGAGAGTTAAGGAATTAAAATAGACGGCGAGTATCTGAGCAACCTCAGATTTGCAGACGACATAGGCCTTTTTGCAGAGAACCTACACGACCTTCAACTAATGATAGATGAACTAAATGAAGAGAGCAAGAAAGTCGGCCTACACATGAACTTCAGCAAGACGAAGATCATGTGCAACAACCACATCGGGGATAAAAACACTAAGATCAAAATCGAGGACACAGAACTGGAAGAAGTGGTCCACTACATCTACCTAGGACAACGAATCTCTATGAGACCCTCAAAAGAAGAAGAAATCAAGCAAAGAATCACACTACGGTGGCAAGCTTTTGGCAGAGCTTGCTCAACCTTCAAAAATAAGAAGATCCCATTAATCCTGAAAAGAAGGGTGTATAACTAATGCATCCTCCCAATAGTCACTTATGGAGCTGAAACATGGAACCTAACCAAGAGACAGATCCGTAAATTGAGAACCATGCAACGTGCACGTGAAAGAATAATGCTGGGCCTCACATGGAGAGACCACAAGACAGCACAGTACATCCGAGAAAAAACAAGAGTTGGGGACATCCATTAAAAATCTCAAATGGCGTTGGTCTGGCCATGTTGCAAGAATGGCAGACAATCGATGGACATCACGACTCACTACATGGATCCCCCGAGACCACATGCGCAACCGAGGCCGACAGAATATTTGATAGCGAGACGAGCTAGACAAGTTCAGGAAGTACTGGCTCCGCGACGCCCATCATAGGGAAGTGTGGCAAATCCTGGGTAAGATCTATGTCCAACGGCGGACTGATGATGATGATGATGAATGCGCAATCTTCTGAGTTGCAATGGTCAGCTCGCCTTGAAAATCAATATTCGTGACCCTGAACTGAACTCGAACCCCGACAAACGGCATCATTGGCAATTCAGCAAACAGGAAACTTCTGGGTTCCTTCTTGCTGATTCATTGCTCGTGATGACTTAAAAATCAAAGCTTTTTTTTTTTCTTATTTTCTTTGTTCCTACAACGTTTCAATCGGTCCAATCCAGCGGTATTCTTCAGGTGTACCAATAGTG
>OY735198.1:46309837-46324837 GCA_963457665.1 Thysanoteuthis rhombus
CAATGAAATTTTGTTTCGTTTTCGAAATTATGCAGAGAAAGGGAGTCTCAAAATTCTATTTTAGTCCAGTAAATCTTGTTGATTTTTTGGGGTGAACCACAAACAAATTGCTTTACTATGTTTACCAATGGATTATTGACCATGAATGTCTCTTCTTTAGCATAGGACAAGTTTACCGCGATTAAGTTTGGGAAAAAGGATCAACAGGCGCCATATTTGAAGATAATCAATGTCGCTCCCCCTTACTGAACTTGAATTTTATAAACTTTTCTCCCCTGATTCCAAACTAAACAGGATAAAACCAACCTTTATCATTTGTTAATACATTTTTCTAATTCTTCTTGCCTTATTTTTAGCAAATTCTACTCTTTATGATATTTTGGCGAGAAACATATTCCCCCAACCTGCTCTCAAGGACCTTTCTTCAGGATATTTTGGCAGAACCTTCTGGTCAGTTTAATTTTCCTTTTTGCAATATTAGCTGCAATTTATCAAATACGACCTATAGACTCTCCACAGAATGCTAATTGGAGTCATAAAGTGGAATATCATGCTTTTCAGCTTATTTTTTAAATTTTTACATTGAAGCGTCTAATACGCAACCCATATTCACTAAATGCACATAACTCAGGTATTAGTCGTTTAATTAAGATAAATTCTGTGTTTTCACCAATGTTTTGGGGGGCTTCCAAATGAACAGATCCTCCGATCTCTCAATAAATTATTTACTCGTCTCCAGCAGAGGCCAAATTCAAAATGGCGGATCTTTAAGTCGGGCCAAAATTTTATATATCATTCGAAATCTTTCAATGCTGATCAACATAATGACCTAAGAACCCTAGTTTCAAAAACAGGATAATTTATCTTATTCGTGATCATATATTGATCAAAATTGCTTCAGGAGATCGATCAAGGCGTGATTCGATCATTTGAACGCATTTAAAGGAAATGACTTTGGCACGAAAATAAAGTTTTAAAAATCTCTTCCTGTAGAGCGAATGCGCAACATTTTAGTGAAATTTATGGAATTTTTTTTTCCAACTAAACGAAACCAAAAAAAGCAACGTTCTGTGCATGACGGATTAATTTTGTTCATTTCTTCTAGCTTCCTCATCCTTAGTAAATGTAGCAATACCGAATAACTGTATGAAGATACAGGAAATGAGGAACAGGAAACGATTTAACGGTTTTCTTTCATTCTCTTCAACTTCATCTTCAGACAGCAATATTTGAGATTAAAGCTCGTCTCAACTTAACTGTTAGAAGTCAAGGTAAGGAGAATCTGCAACAATCTTACTTTCTCTTATTCTATTTTGTATGTGTTCTGCAATTATAAGTTTCTTTTTATTCAGATATCCAATTCACATGACTCAGTCTGATAGTGTTTCACAAGACATTTTACTCCCTGGGAGATCAGATCCAAGGCTGAATAGAAGCCTTATATAAGAGTCTGGATATCCAGAACCCACCCACTTCAAGGAATGATTATGGATGTAATCAAAATCTCAAGTAACAAATTTTAACAATGAATTGTTCGTGTGTATGATGTCTACACAAGCAGTTATAAAGTAATTGTATACTATAAGACATCCCGTAAGTTAACTTTGCATAGAAACACTGAAAGAGGGTAGTTTTTTGTTCAAAGTGTGAATGATGTCAAGTTCGTAGAAACAAGCCCAGACGAAAGTTCTGGAAGCGGAAGCTGCTTTTCTTTATGTTCCTAAATATTTGTCTATTGACCAAGCAATTATGCAAGCAGTCAGACCAAAAGACCCCTTAGTACCTTTGCAGTTTGGGCTAGCAGAGGAATTTCATGACCACTTTGGGTCAAGATACATTGAGGACACTTTCAATAAACGTGGCTTCTGTTCTTCATATTCTGTGGTTCGAAATCTGAGAGAATTGCTACTCTGGTTCATGGAGTTGAATCTTTTTCTTACGTTGAAAGAGGGTTTGTGCAGTTTGTAGCTGATAGCATAGATCTTTCATCATTCGACACTTTTTACTCCAATTTTTTTTTTTTTTTTACTTTTTCTTGCTATTTTCTTTCCTTTTTTTTTTGTCGATCGTTTCCTAGGCGTTTAAATTGTGAGAGATCGGAACGAATACGTTATTCCGGACGAGAATTCCTCTAATTTGAAGACCAAAGAATAAGTCGGCCTGAACCGTCATGATGAATTAATAATAAAAATATGAAGATACTCAAAGAAATATGCGAAATGTTTCAGCCCGTTGTTTCTCTGGCTGGGTTTTTTTTATTCTCTCCTTTATTTTTACTAGAACAACCTTCGGCAGTCTAAGCCCTTCGCAACCACTCCCTCTCAATTGTCAGCCTCCCACGAAGATGGACGAAGGGTTGCATTTTCCCGAGTAAAATTCAAAGTTTCCCGTCTCCTAGACTGGCTCTTAACTACGACTGAAGAGCTTAGTCGGCCCTTCTGTAAGCCCTTAGATGGGAATCGAGATATGAATTCATGCCTTTCCCCAAGGGTAGTTCGAAGTGAACATAAATATCTCAGTCGAAATTTGAACTCAATTGATTCCATTTTCCGTGGTGCGTAGCGTTAGGTCATTGGCACCTTTACCTATTCAATTGAATCCGTTAAAATGAATCTATTTTTTTTAAAAACGGGGGGTATTTCTCAAATCTACATCAACAACCCTGGCAACGCCTACTAACCTTGCCTGTGTTTGATTAATTCATTTGTATAGCCGACACCTCATCTTCTACCCAAGCCACCCGTGGACAAAGGATACTCGGATACTGCTTTCAAACAATTCAATGACCTCACAATTTTCGGTACAAGCAACCTAATTATGATTATGGATCAGGGTAATTGATTAATGAGAAATTGATCATGAATTACAAAAGATATTTAATTATAGGATTATAAGCTTGCTTACTTGCTCTCTCTCTCTCTCTCTCTCTCTCTCTCTCTCTCTCTCTCTCTCTCTCTCTCTCTCTCTCTCTCTCTCTCTCTGCGTTTATGTGTAGGGGATAGCAAGTCTTTGAGGGTTTTGTAGATTTTACAAATATACAATTGGACTGACCACAGAAGTGAAAGTCGGCATGATTCTGAAACAATAACTAGATCGGTATACAATAAGAACTCTTGATCTTTTTCCCCCAAATATGTGTTTTTGTTTTAACTTGCTATTCTACTTATTTGGGTATCGTTTCTCGTCTTATAGTTTCCAGATATCATTGCTGTTCAAACGCTATGGTGCGCGTCTCAATGTCGAGTTTTGCACTCACATACAGTTTTGAAAAGGTTATTTTTCCAAGTTCTTGGGGTGGGGATTTTGCTCACGGTGTGACTTAAATGTTAAACTGTACCCTTACCTCCCACCATTCATACAGTTTCGAAGTATTCAGTCACTTCCATTGTGAAGGTTATAAAAGTTTTTTCGATAGTAATTTTTTTGTGATTTCATAAGGGGACTATGCTATGTTTGTAGTTCTTTGGGAAATGCAAGCTCTGATTTAGCTCACTAGCATAGTACCCGTTAGAAATGATAAATCATACAAATATATGTTTCCCAAAGAACTTCATATAAACTTGATAATTGATAATTTCAAAAGAATAGGGCAACAGTGAAAAAGTCGAAATCGAGTCAGCAGCCATAACAGTAGCACCAGCAGTAGCAATGATGGTGATATTACCTGCAGCAGTTGCCTGCCTACATCAGCGAAGAAACACGCATACAGCATAGCATAGCTTATCAACAGATTTGTCCGCTGGTTCGCAGTACCCCCTTCCTATCTTCGTATTTGCTTTGGTGTGACAGAAATCAAATAAACAAAGTGACAGCTACTTTTATATTATAAGATTGTTACTACCAATAGTTTTTTTACGAAACTGTCTTTAGCACAAAACCTCATTTCCCAAGCACCAAGCGAACTTGCTCCAATGAATTCATAAAGATTTTGAGAATTTTTTCTTATTTTCTCTTATTTCTTCTTTCTAATTCTTAATATCCAGGGTTTGTCTTGTGATTTTGGAACAATTAAGGCGACAAAATTGTGTAAAAAATAAAACAGGGACATCATCATCATCATCATCATCATCATCATCGTCATCATCAGTTGTAGTAGTGACACTAATAGGTGCAGTTGCCTGAACACTCAGACGGTGTAGCAACCAATGTCGTGTCTGTGTGTTTCCAATACTTCTTTACTCTCTATCTGTTTGCTTCAGCGTGACAGAAAACAAACACAGGCTTGTGTGTGTGTGTGTGTGTGTGTGTGTGTGTGTGTGTGTGTGTGTGTGTGTGTGTGTACACGTAGACATAGTAGCACCAGTAAGTCCAAAACCAGATTTAATTCAGGGGGGGGTGTATTATTCATATATGCTGAATATCATATAGTGGAAATTTTATATCAAAATATTGCTGATAACTACGTTTTAGGACACGGGCTTATTGATCTACCAACCTATATACATATGTATATGATTAAATTCATAAAATCATTTACAAGCAAAGAAAAAAAGAGGTCATTATTTTATTCAACAACACCATCAATATCACCATTTATTGAACCTCAAACTGAAAATCATGCAACGCGCACATGAGAGAATCATGCTCAACTTCATTGGGGAGATCACAAAATCATACAGTTTATAGGGGAAAATAAAAAGGGGTCAGGCATATCAAAGAATCTATTAGAAAACTCAAATTGCAATGGGCTGGTCATGTTGCAAGTATGTCAGACAACCGATAGACATCACGACTCACAACGTGCATCCTCAGAGATCATATGCGAAAATGTGGTCGAGAAAAAATATGAGATGACGTAACGAAATAGACCAGTTCAGAGAGTATTGGCTCTGCGACGCCCATGATAGAGAGGTCTGGCGAATCCTGGGGAAGGCTTATGCCCAACGACAGGCTAAAGAACATGATGATGATACGTATTTTATTAAAAACTATTCTCACTTTTTTTACTAAAAGCATTGTAAAATCACAGGTGCTACTACACAACGCTCTATCTCTCTCTCACTCTCTCTCTCTCTCTCACTCTCTCTCTCTCTCTCTCTCTCTCTCTCTCTCTCTCTCTCTCTCTCTCTCTGACAAAGTAATACCCGGTGAGGACCGAACACACTAGTCACGGTCAGTGATACTGGCCAACTGGGGAGATTAAGGAGAGAACGAGGATGCAGCTGATGGAAATCCAGAAAGAAAACCTTGCAGACAGTTTTGAAAAGTGGAAGGGAGTACTTTGAAGTGAACTAAGGTGCCACTGTCCAAAGTACGCTATTTTCCTCATGTTATAGGACTGGTTACTTTCTGAATGCTGTTTTCATGGTATTGCACTTTACCTATGTTAATTAACAGTACCATAGTTTGTTAAAAAGTTGTTTAAATCTTATATTTGTTTATTATTTTTGCTCTTGTTGATTTTTTGTCCATCCGTAGCTTTTTCATCCGGTAGCTTTCACAGGAGATCAAGTGATGGCAAGTCTCCTTACTATTCCAGCACCCTATTCATTTTCTAGCCATGCTGTCCTATAGGTGGCTTCGATTCTTTCTCCGAATTTGCAATTGTTTCAATATTCAGACAAACGCAGACAATTGTCAACTTCACACTGTATATTCTTCTCTTTTTTTTTCTTTCAATTTCCAGATAATTTTCCAGCTTTTCACTCTTTTTTTTTAGATTTACTCTATGGTCTAGAAGAACAGCAACATCCACTTTCAGTGGGATCCTTTCCACTTTGCTTTTGGTCTCATGCATCGGGTCATACTTTACATTTCAAAGTATTTTAATTATTACTTTTTTTTACGAACAAACCGAAGAGTATATATGTTCCGTTTAGTGTGACAGATTTCCTTTGATCTGTAAGAGGGCCCGAATGGGTTTCAAGTCAATTTAAGGTCAATTTAGTTTACTTCTTTTCTTTAAAAAAAAAATCAATGGGATTACTTCAGTTTTCTTGAGAGGAAAAACATAGATGCTAGCAGCTTTCTTTCTTGTCCGATCATAACATTTGTTAGTTTGGGCATATCATGTTCCTTCCTAGGTATGTGTGCTATGCGTCAGCTCGAGAAGGTAAGGCAATTGAATTGCATGCCCGTTCCCCAAACAGATAGATTTTGTTACATTTCCTGAAGAACATTCAGACAGGTATCTTTGGTGATAATTAAATCCACTGAATATTCCGCTTGGTAAACACAAGTATTGACGCCCCACTGTCGAGCAGTGATTAGTAAGCTATTCTTGGAGATCGTTACCGCTAAATTGATTTCTATCCTCAGTGATTCTCTAACAACCGTGTCCTTGTTGCAGACCAAGGTGAGCATTGTAAGTCCCTTGGGTTCCCAGCCATTGAATAGGGGTTAACAGCTAGTCTCACTGACTATTAGGACTGTAGTGAATTCATCTTCACATGATGCATCATAGTTGGACCCTTGGCCCTAAATTTGGTTGAGCATTGTAAGTTCATTCGGTACTCCGCCTTGGAGTAGTCGTTCGCAGGGTTGTTTCACGGACCATTACGACAAATACAGTGCTTACCAGTTTGGGCGTTGAGCCAGACCAATTTTAGCTCAGTAAATATCAAGTATGGACACACACCGTGGAACAATGTTTAGTAAGCTCGGCAAGTAGACTATCACTAACAATTGTTCCGATTCTCGCTACATGTTCCCCATTCATAGGAATTGATTTATCCTGTATTTGCCTTCACTACTTTCCTTCTTTCTATCTTACAGCGATGAATATGGCTTATAATCGACATCCAAAAGGCGTCAAAAAATGCCAATCGCTGAAAAATACTGTTAGCATTTTATGGCCATTTCTAATAGCTAGATTTGCCTGAAATCGCTAAGAAATGGTTAGGTGCTAGATTTACTGGAAGATAGCGCTTCAAGTGAGTTAGAATAGTGTTGACTGCGTTTTTGAAAGTCAGATATTGGAATGCTCTGACAGATTATTTTGACTTGTTGTATTGAGACTGATGATGATGATGATGATGATGATGATGATGATGATGATGATGATGATGATGATGATGATGATGATTGAGAAATTGGTGTCGTTTGACAGCCTACCAGTCGATGTGACATATAATTCAATCACTTTACTGGCGCATCTATGCTCTGATATACAGGCTACTTATCTTAATACGAATGATTCATGTCTTCATGAAAATTTGTTGTTGTTTTTTTCATTCTGATTGCTTTTTAAGGCTAATTTCATTGATATATAAGTAAATGCATTATGGACGTCGATTACGTTTTACAAAAGTCAATAAGTATTCCTGGTGCCACGAAAGGATAGTTATATGCGATGTTTTACTGTTAGTATATATATATATATATATATATATATATATATTTATATATATATATATATATATATATATTTGTATATATATATATATATATATATATATATATATATATATATATATATATATAAATATGTGATTACAAAAAACAATATCCTTTATATATATATATATATATATATATATATATATATATATATATATATATATGTAGTAGACATAAATATGATAAACTCTCATTTTCCCTCACTCTCACACGAGGGATTGTATCTAACAGTCCACTGAGGGGGCATGGTTAGAAAAAGGACCCCTAGACCGTAGGTTTGAAGGACTGTCCTCCTGGCAGATACCCGTGCTAGCTATGGAAGTATGTAGCCCTCTTATGGAAATGTTCTGACTGTATGGCGGATCCGTGGTTAGACAACAAGACGTCAACGTACCGTAGTTGGTAGATGTCTGAGCTTGCTATAGAGTCCTACCGTCCCTTCGAAGGAGAATCAAAATTGTACAGCTATCTGCAATTTCAAATACAGATCCACGGAACAGTATGGCCGTAGGGTTATGCCAGAGTTTATACCATTTCTTTTGACAAAATTATTAATCTATATAAACCCACTGCATCATTTTCAGTCATCAGAATATTTTCTCTGACTTCCCTTTACCCCACTTTTAGCGTAAGTTATGTAATCCATCAAAAAAGAACGATTCCTGCTTCGATTCGAATTAATTGAAGAGATTATCATATCTTGTAATTGATGTAATCGCTAACCACGCAGGGTGTGTCGCCTTGGACGAGGCAGGTCATTGCCCAAAGATGATATGTCTGGAGAAGGAGCTACAAGAACTTCCTGTTCCAGCTCCATGACTTTTCTGTGTGGTATTTACATCATGAGTTGATGTCATGCAGCAACATAACCGGTCAACTTCCTCACCAATAAAAGTCGGGATTTTTTTTTCTGTTCCAATCCGTCATTCAAATGAATCCATTATTGATTTTTTTTCTCCAAGTTCAAAACTTTTTTGCTGCATGTCTCTTCAATTTATCAATTTTGTAGTTCTTGGGTCTAACGGACTGCTTTTATCTTGCCGATCTCCGATTATCCTTTTTTTAAATTTGCTAAAAATTGGCAACGCGCACTTGCACCTACGGCATCATTATTATAAGCTTCGGTGATTCTTTGTCTTCTTTCCAATGCACTATTGTGAAAAAAAAATCTCAAAAGTTCATTGGGGGGGGGTATCTTGTGGAGGTGGAGACATGGTCACGTTATTCATTTGTTATTCTCCTTTTTTTTTTTTTTACTGGGGCAATTTCATCATAATCCTCTGTCGGCTGGCTAGGCTCGTCGTAGCTTCACCGAAACCCCGTTAACCGTATATTTCGTTCTCTGTTCTACCCGTTGATCATCTTTGACAACGCTAAACACGGGGCTGGACTTATTTAGTTATCCATCTTCACATATATAGAGAGAGATTATTATGAATTTGATTCATAATCCGACAGGAATGATTATTTATTGCGTTGTATTATTTGGGACTGTATTTGAAATGATCTCCCGTTATTACATGCTATCTGTAGTATTTGGCGTAGACAACGCAAACAGAATAAATCAAAGTAAATGGGGTTGATTTCTTGAGAACAGATCATTTCAGTCCCGAACTCCCCCTCTCACTGCCTGTTCTTATCTGAGACTAGCCCAACAACCATAGAGACAGGATATAAATATCTTCTGACACCTCCTCTCACAGACCCTTCTTAATACAAACCAAACTTGACTCTCACCTAAACAGATACTAACACCTCCCCTCCTGCTCCTACTAAACATCCAAATAACACAGAAATAGTTTTTTTCTCTTTTCATCACAGAGGATCGGAAATGAAGGAATAATCTCTCGTTGAGATTCGAACTCGTGTCTTTTTTTGTCCCTGAAAGCTTGACTTTTCCTTGCCAGTTGCTCTGTCACTCGTCGTAGAGTTCGATTCTCACTGGGCGTCCCTCGGATGTGACTATATGCTGTACTACACATGGTCTAATAAATACGTTGGATATAAGTTTGCAATCTGCTCTTGTAGATCAATACTACTACAGTGACTTCGATCCTCATTGTTTTCCCAAACCCATGGCCTTTTGCCTGACTCATGTTGACCTCGTACACGCCAAGGCGGCACACCATAGAGTTGTGAAGTTTTTCTCGCAGATTATTACCTTGATGTGTACTAGCCAAACTCGTTTCCGTGTACTTCAGACCTCTAGCTAGGCTAAGCTAAACTTATTTAAGGACATGCATATTGCAACTTCGAATACATAGCAGTTTTGGTAAATTATGAATTAATAAGCCGAGTGGAAAAAAAAGCACGGCTGATCATCAGTTGAGTTTAATGCATTTTTTGGTTTGCTTTTTCTTTTCTTTTTTTCTTTTTTTTTTTTTTTTTTCCCTAAATTCAGTCCCCTCTTATTCAAACGACTTCATTAACATTTTTCCGGGATTTAGGGGTCTTTTTTCGTTTTATATGAAGTATTACAAATCATTTTTTTTTTCAAATCAAAAATAATAATACTTCATAAACGTTGCCTTTTTTTTTTTTGTCTGAGCTATTAATTCAGTCGCTTAAGCCTGCACTGGAAATTGAGAAAACTCCACAGTGATATCACATTATGGAAATTAATAGGAACGTAATCCTAAGCAAGAGAGAATGAAATGTATTTCTAATTCTGTTTTCTCTGTGCTAGACGTAAACATTGTTTTTACCCAACGAACATAGATCCAATCTGTGCAACCTTTTGAAACCGGCGACAGAAATAAAACAAAAGAAAATAAAGAGAATCTTTTTTTTCTTTCTTTCTTTTCTATTTTATGGGAATTTGCTTTGAGAAAGGTCAGAAATTGAAACTCTTTTATTGGTAACGTGTGTATTTTGTACTTTTCGTCAATTTCTTTTCATTTCGTGGAAGCCTTTACCATAAAGCGGTTATTTTGAAACTGAGACAAAGCAAATATCCCGTCCACGTAAGACTCGTCGAAAAAAGTTCAGAATTTCGAGTACTGTACGGTTTCGTTCAAAATAAAAATTAACACCAGGAAGAAAAATTTGAAAAAAAAAATATTCATTTACACTACTTATTGAGAAAAAGTGATTCATGGCGATTTCCAATTAACGTCTTTGCCGGCATATAAGACGCAGATTCAATTTGAAAAAAAAACTATTAAAGTATCAGACTGTCAAATGGGATGATTATGTAATTAGGGAACCGGCTGCCGTAGCTCGAAATGGTCAGTCATGGGGCTTGGGTGAATTGCGTCGGGCAGTAATCCCCCTCCATACCTTTGTAAACTATGCGTATTATATGATGGAAAATACGATATGTTGCAAAGGTGCCTTTTCAGTGCAAATTTAAACTAATCCTGAATTTTTTTCATTAGACTCCTGGAATAGTTGAAATAATGATTAGATATTTTTTCACTATGAAAACGGTAAAAGGTAAGAATTACATTGTGTTGTGAATTCTCTTTACCTGCGTATGCATAATATCATGATAGACATATCATAGCAATAAGAAATTTCATGTACTTCAGTACCCGTTTCAAACTAATCTTTGAAGATGTGAGGCTTCGTGGAGGCAAGGTGCAACAGCTAAAGGGGGGGGGGTACGTAGTTGTAAAAAGTGTTAGAATCACAGCTATCAAGTATATTCAACATATAACTAATGCTCATTAGATTTTGTTGGAGATTTGGAGATGAAATACGTTTATCATTTTATGAATTATTCAGACTAATATCATCATATTTCGTGTTTTGATTACTACGTTTTGGCCGATGCACTCCCCAACCATTCTTGTGGCGTAGGAGAAAGTCAGGTGAAATACTTTGATGACTTGATAATGATGCTTATAATTTATAGGAATGAAGGAGTTTTGTTGAAATTGCCGGAAACGTTTGCATCAATCAGATATCAAAATGATGCATATATCCAAGAATTTACGAACATATTGAAATGTATTTGATTTTTAAATGAGCGTCACAGTCTTTCCAGGCGTGCTTGTGTGCGGGCACATGTGTGACGATTATATATGTGTTCAGGTTCGGCTAGGGGAGTACGGTTTTCTCACTTTCTTTCCCTTTTTACGATCAAATCTCTCTCGAGTGGCTATCGATTTCAGTGGACTTCAAACGCAGGGCAATAAACGTTGGGCAATATTACAGAAAGTCCAATCATAGATGGTAATTATCCAGTAGATAATCTAACACTTTCATGGCAAATTAAGCAGAGGTAACAGCTGTGAGAGTGTTACCAGAGATACTGCCAAAGATACTGAGATCACTGCTTTTGCAATGAATTGGCCCTGTGCTAAATAACACATGTCAAAAGATGTTCACGTGCGATCACGCCTCGCTACGTACGCTTGTATAAACAAGAACCAAACAAAGATGGGTGCATTGGATTTCGATGGGTATCCTAACGAGGAGGTGCTGGTCACCTAACAAGGAGATGCCGGTGGTACAGAGAAGGGAATCGGTGTACCGAGTTCGAACTCCGACTGGAACAGTTTACATATACTTCTATCAAAGCCCTCGGGGAAAGCATGAATTAAATCCTGCCCCCCACCCAGCAGGGGAGTTTGAACCCTTTCTCCTTGTAAGGCAGTCCAACTGGTCCCATGGAAAACTACAATTGCTACACAAAAAATAATTTGGCCTCCATGGAATTGTTCAAGGACTAGAAACAAAAGCATTGCGTAAGCAACTGAGTAAAATTTGATGTCAAGTCACATTTGTTGAACAAACAGTAAATAACAATGGCTTGAGAGATGCCATACGATGATTGTCTCACGAAGAATCCTGAACAACAATAAGGAGAACATTTTCACAAGTATTTTATACCGGCAGTTGTTTCCCTTGAACTTCCAAATGAAAAAGGAAAGAATTAGATTAATTCTGACTAATAAACGTTTTTCCACTTCTATATTTCCTATATGGCGTCTTAGTGGCCAATTATTTGATGGGATAATCACTCCGAGATTCCAAGAACTCAAAAAGTTTATTTTGGGAAGAGGTACTGAAAGCAAGTACAGGGTGACCATTGGAATCCTTGTGCAGCAGATAATCATTTTTCATTAGCAAAAAAGTCGGCCTACACATGAACTTCAGTAAAACGAAAATCATGTGCAATAATAATGTTGAGAATAAGAACATAACTGTCAAGATAGAAGATACAAAACTCGGCAAGGTAGACCATTACATCTACCTGAGACAATGAATCTCCATGATATCCCCAGAAGAGGAGGAAATCAAGCGAAGAATCACTTTGGGATGGCAAGCCTTCGGCAGATCAAGCTCAACTTTCAACAACCAGATGATCCTAATAATCCTATAAAAAGAGTATACGACCAATGCATTCTCCCAATAGTTACTTATAGATCTGAAACATGGAACCTAACCAAGAGACAGACCTGCAAACTGAGAAGTATGCAACGTGCACATGAGAGAATCATGCCCAACCCTACATGGAGACATCACAAGACAGCACAGTATATAAGAAAGGAAACGGGTGTCCGTGACATCAAATAAACTATTTAAAAAAACTCAAATGGAAATGGGCAGGTCATGTTGCAAGAATGAAAGATAACTGATGGACATCACGACTCACAACATGGATCCCCAGGGATCACATAAGAAAGCGAGGCCGACAGAACACAAATTGGAGAGATGAACTAGACAGATTCAGGAAATACTGGCTCTGCGACGCCCATGAGAGAGAATTGTGGCGAATCCTGGGGGAGGTCTATGTCCAACAACGGATGTTAAAAGACTGATGATGATGATGATGATGATGATGATGATGATGATGATGATTGTATTTTATGAAATATCTTATGGAAGAGAGGAACAAAACGCTTGAGAGCTTTCCCAAACAAATCCGTTTAGATCACCAATAACTGAGATGACAGCCGATAAATTGAAGGTTGCTTTTTTTTTTTTATCGATAAATCACTGACAAAAAAAATATATTTCCTGTGTGCCAATAAAATGTTTTCGTGAGCCACATTGGACACGCGTGTCATGGGATCACCTTTCCTGGTCTAGCCCAAGATGCTCCCAGGAATAGACAGTGGAATGAAAACTGTCCGCCTTCGCAGATCAGGGATGTGCCAGGCTCGAGATTCCAAGAGCGTCACCGAATACGACAAACACCTGAAGAAGATCGGAAGATACAACGGTCGAAACATAGTGTAGGACGTGACAGAAACTGCTGCTGAAAATATTGATGACTGCTATATTATATAACTTCGTTCACCTGCTACGAATTTCAGTTAAATGAATAATATTTTCCTTGTCGACAATATTTGTTTATTTCACTTGAGTACAAACGGATAATAAAATAAAAAAAATTAGTTGGTAAGAGTTGACCGCATGATAAATCATGTTCGAGCTTGATATATTTGAAGCCTTTATCTAGTTATTCTGCATGTCATGTAAAATACATATCAATGAGCTATCCAAAGATTGACGTAACCGGATCTTTCATAACCAACTACACTTAAGTGTAAGTTGAGTTAAATTAAGATAGTGGGGTTTTATACCCATTTTTTTGGTGGATATATCATTCAAAATACAATCAGAAATGTAAATTGATTATATAAATCTATTATTTCTCACAATGCAATTATAAAAAATTTAACCAACTGAAGATTAAATGTCCCTTTACTCTTTTTTTCATTACTATTGTGTCTTTGGCTATAAGTGTCAAGGCCGTACCGGATAGGGTGCAGGGAGCTCTAATGAGAAAAAAAAAGTATTAGATACGCCTCTGGTAAGAGCTTTTAGACTATAAACTATAACACCTGTAGTCTAAAGTTTCTGTAGACTAAAATGATCATAGACCAAAGTGTTCTAGACAAAATTATTATCTACTGAAGTAATGTGAACGAAAGTACCAAATATATCCTTTTGAACCTTTAGAAAAGTAGCGAATGCTCATGCCTCATATTCAGTTGCAGTCGACTGGAATCCCTCGTTTTACTGAAATTATAGTTTTCTTGATATATTCCAGTCTTTAAGTAGTTTGAGTCTCTGTCATAGATCATATTATTCGCCAGTGCACCTCTCCATTTCAGTTAAAAACAACAACAATCAAGGCATTCTTAAATCTCTATGGTTAAGGCACAACTATCATTTAGGTGGATATCGACATTAAGAGGATTTTGCATCAAAGTCCATAACGCAGCGGGGTATAAATTTTCTCCCTTTCTGCTCGAGAAAGAAAACCTTTTTAGCTAGTAACGTCTGGGCCTTTTTTTATTATCATTATTCATGCTATATATTTTCTCACTTATTAAACACGCCACTGCTAACGATACAGCTTCTGAATTCTATTCTCTCCTGTCAAGAGCTTCTTCTCCTCCTTCTCTACTCCTCTGACTCCTATACATTTTGTATTCATTCAGCCTTTAGCATTCGCCTTTAATTTTTATTTTTTTAATAGTCTTCACAATTTTTTTAGGCGCGACTTTTATCTAGACCGGAAGTGTAATGAAAGATATCGGCACCAGAGGCGCTAGTGTTCTCTGAAATAGAACTAGCGATCTCCCTCTCTCTCTCTCTCTCTCTCTCTCTCTCTCTCTCTCTCTCTCTCTCTCTCTCTCTCTAATATATGTAGACGTGTGCGCGCATATATTTGTATTTAAGCACATGAATAAATTTTACTTT
>OY735198.1:46327337-46342337 GCA_963457665.1 Thysanoteuthis rhombus
ATGGGGAAGATAATTGTGCGTGCATCCTCTACCAAATTTCATGACTGCTTTGATAGACTATTCTACACTCTTCGATTAAATTTTGGTGATAATTTTGGAGATATCGTGTAAACAGACAGAGAACTTTTGAAGATATTGGGTGGTGTGGACGGATAGCTACAGCACACAATGCCTTCAAAAGTCATTGAGAACTTTTAGAGATATCGTGTGGACAATCATGAGCGTATGCATGAATGCATTAAAAAAAAACAGAAAATATGTCTAGATCAAAAATGAAATTCTTAGAATTGAACCAACTCATCCTTGCCTAATTGTCCATCTTTCATATACTTTTGTCGGTCCTTCGACAAAATTTCATGGAAACAGTACATTTGGAGACATCTGGAGTGCAAACAGATAGATGGAGAGGGGAAAAGGTGGACACGGCTGAATACATAGTGAATATGCATTCGTTTCAGCCACCGGGCGAATATAGTGGCTGAAATTAACAGGTGTTTTATAGATACATAGATTAATTTCTCAAGAGAAACCCTCACGTGACTAACGTCTTTTGGTATCATACCAAGTGCGGGGTTTACCAATTAAAAAATTGGAAAAAGGGGGTTGATCACAGAATAATTTACTTCTCTCGATTTTTGTTCAGTGGTGATCATTAAAGTGTCCTAATTCAAAGAAAAGAATTGGAGAAAAAAAACAAGTGTGAACACTGCTGGACACAAATTAAAAGCCCAATTTAGCATTAACTTTGATTGTAAATTGATCACACAAAATATTTAGATGATGGGGGGGACAAAATAAACTGTTTTCTTTTATATGGATATAACCAGGAGTAAATGTTTAAATTTTCTGCCGTCTACCTCCATTGATGAAGTCTGTTCGTACGACTCATAGATGCCACTTAATAACAAGAGAGAGACGGACAGAGTTAAATAAGTAGATATATAATAGGTTTAGATATTAGCAGAATGAGATAGATAGATAGATAGATAGATAGATAGATAGATAGATAGATAGATAGATAGATAGATAGATAGATAGATAGATACGAAGAAGTGTTGTATACTGAGGGAAAAAGTGTAGAAGAAGTTGGTGGATATCCCAAATTATTTTGATCTTGTTCTCTTTTCATCTGATACCCAAGTCAAATATGACTTTTGACCCAAGCCCCTTCTCTAAAGGACAGCATTTCTTTCGTGATACCGCTTGCGCAACAAACGAGCCGATCGTTCTATTTCATTCTTCATTTTATTGAATGCTCCATCGATCACATCATGGTCCTGTTTTCCTTCACACTGACGGTATTTGATGAGCATGTTAATATCTCGCTCTCTTGTCTTGTGGCACCAGATTCCAAGGAGACAGTATGTTTAGTCTTGTTTTAGTTCAGTGCTCAGCCTTTCATTATAACTTACCAAAAGTCTGCCCGTCCGCTCGTCGAAATGTGATAACCTACCACAAAAATCGCACAACATAAGTCTATGGTATTTTCTGTGTGTACCAATGTCAACCCTGGGGAATGTTTTTTGAAAATTAGTTTTTGAAAATCAATCCCAAACTGCTTAATCGTAGATCGAGTGGGGTGCTTCGTATCGTTTATAAACAGGAGAGGAGAGAGTAAGAGGGAGGCGTTGGTTGCTTTATATTGCTAACAATTAGTAGTTTGGTATCGTTCATAGAGAGGGAGCGACAGTAAGAAAAAAATGACATTTTTTTGCTAAGCGGTGATCTGGATATCTTGAGGATGTTGGCTATCTCCTGCGTCTCGTGACTTTGATTATTCCCAAGAAATGTCCAGATTTGATCATAATTATTATTATTCGCAATCTCACACCAGTTGCCTGGTGGTAACCGCTGGAGTTTGAGTGATAGCAAGTCTCCTCAAGTCTCCAGCCCTTCTCTCCGAGCAGTCATAGGTCGCAGTACTACTGCGGCTTACAGTTTCTCACCGGTTGCCCAGTGGTCATTGCTGAAGGCTGAGTGACAATAAGTCTCCTCAGGTCTTCAGCCAACATCTCTTCTCTCTTTCGCCTATCATGCCAATGCTGTGGTTTACGTTTGCGCTTTCATTTCCCTTCCTCTGTCAGGTCACTGTCAACAATTAGTGTTGTAGTCTTTATATTTCTTGCACTAGTATCCGCGCAGTTCCTAGCAGTGCTGTGGTCTTTAAAGTCTCAATCCTTCCTTTTATCCTGATCTCCTCCAGCCTCACCCTCAGTGTCTTTGGGGCAGTTCCTAGTGCGCCCACTATGACTGGCATAACCCTGGCTTTCATGTTCCACGTCTTCTTCAGTTCTCTCGCTAGATCCTGGTATTTTTCCAGTCTTTCACTCTCCTTCCTCTTTACTCTATGGTCTGCAGGTACAGCCACGTCTACTATTTGGCAGGTCTTCCTCTTCTTGTCTACAATTACCAAGTCCTGTTATTATTATTATTATTATTATTATTATTATTATTATTATTATTATTATTATTATTATTATTATTAAGAAACAAGAACAAGTACAATATCGGCAACAACAAGGAAACTGTTATGAAACTTATTGAAGATTTGGAAAATTCCGGATATTCCGTTCAAGATACAAACGCCCAACGCGAAAATGCTGCGTTCCACAATAGAAACAATTGGAAAACCGTCTTGTTCTTCATCTCTTAAATATTAACAAGCAAGGCGTTATCGATCAATACATACTCAAGGAGGTTTTTTGTATTATCATCATCAGTAGCAGTAGTAGTAGGAGGGGGAGGAGGAGAAGAAGAGAGAACGGAATTCTGTACTCATTGAGTTTTCACACCAGTAGTATCGTTAGTTCTCGCTGGGGATCAAATTACAACAAATGTGTTCTAGCATTCTCCTCGGTAATCTACCGGAATTTTTTTTAATGCTCGCATCTAAATGGTTTCAACTATCGCCGTAGTCGTCGTCGTCGTCGTCGTCGTCGTCGTCGTCTTCTTCTTCTTCTTCTTCTTCTTCTTCTTCTTCTTCTTCTTCTTCTTCTTCTTCTTCTTCTTCTTCTTCTTCTTCTTCTTCTTCTTCTTCTTCTTCTTCTTCTTCTTCTTCTTCTTCTTCTTCTTCTTCTCATTATTATTATTATTGTTGTTGTTGTTGTTGTTGTTGTTGTTGTTGTTGTTGTTGTTGTCGTCATTATTATTACTACCACCACCACTCAGACTGATCCACTGGAGCTTAAATAATCTATTAAGTAAACTGTTTTGAGTATTCCACGATGAATCTCGTTGGAACAGAAGATTGTACAACAAAGTCCCAAATGCACGCTCCATGTTTCAGGTCTTTCACCCTATTTACATGATTTATAGGACATTAAATCCCAAAACTCCGCCTTTAGATTTAGAAAAACCATATGACGCTTCATTAAAACTCTAACAATTTATTATCACGCTGTATTAATCTAAGAATCAAGAAAAAAATGGGGGGGGTGATGATTGTTTTGAAGAAATGATCACATTGTGAAAAGAAAACAGTAAAAAGGGGGGACGAAATAAGATAAAGAAAGGAAGGAAGGCAAGTAGAAAGAGAGAGAGAGGAAAGAGGTGGACAGAATGAGGGATATAAAGGTGGATAGAGAGTGGATATTGTAGTAAGAGACGAAGGGAGAGGAGAGGAAATCTCGAAGGAAGGGAGTGAGAAGAAGATAGGGAGAAAGGAAGGAGGGGAAGAGTAAGAAAGGTGGTGGAAGACATCTAAGTAGCGATGAAGACAGGAGGGAAGAGTGGAGGGAATGAAGGGCGGAGGGCATTACACTAGAGAATGGGTGAGAGCAGATAGAGACAAAGAGAGAGGAAGGGAGAGAAAGGACGGGAAGAAGGGAGAGAGACAAGAGAAGGCAGCCAGAGGAAGGTTTGATAGATAGAGAATAGAAAACATTGAGAGAAAGGTAGGAAGACGAGCAGGGGGGGGAGGGAAAAGAGAAAGTCTATAACACCCAGAATAATACCATCGGCAAATTCGTGCACGCGATACCCTACAGACGTCACCAATCAAACGAAATATCAAATTATTGCCCGGCAATTTTTCCAATATTTCAATTATCTGATAATTTGTTTTCTACCAATAAGTAGAATGTTTATTTTATTTTATTTTGTTCTTGAATTTTTTATTTCATTTTGAGAGAAATGAGCAAAGATCGAAAAACCCATCCTACTCTCTAAATTAAACACAAACCTTCTATTATGCATTGACTCATTAGAACAGATTTCTACGTCTCTATCGTTTTTGTCATATTTCAGTGCGCGACTCACACACTTTTGCGGGATGGTTGTATACAGAAAATGCTCAGTTCCACTGGTTTTTTGCTGCAGACGTCAGGGCGTACTTCTGACCATACCCTTTTAACTACAGTGGGAGTTGCTGACCTGGAGACTGCCAGACCTAGGCTTATACTTATAGGGTTTCAGCAGCAGCGGCAGCTTTTTAACATCCGTCGTTGGATATAAGGCCTTCCCTAAGATTCGCCATACTTCTCCGTCATGAGTGTCGCGGAGCCAGTACTTTCTGAATTTGTCTAGCTCGTCAAACCATCAAACTTTCTGTCGGCTACAGTTTCGTATACGGGGACCCACGTTGTGAGTCGTGATGTCCAGCGGTTGTCTGACACATTCGAGTTTTCTAATGGTTTCTGCGATATCTCGGACACCCATCTTCTCTAATATACTGTGCTTGTCTTGTCATCTCTCCGGGTGTGGTTAAGCATGATTCTCTCATGTGTACGTTGCATGATTTTCAGTTTGAATGTCAATCTTTAGGTTATGTTGCATTTTTGAGCTCCATAGGTGACATTCGGGAGGCTGCATTGGATGCATACCCTTATTTTAGGACCAGTGTTTTGTTTTGTCTTGCTTTTTTTGTTTTGTTTTGTTTTTTTGTTCCGGAAGGTCGAGTTGCTTGATTTCTTCTTTTTTGAAACGTGTGTCAGAAAATCCCATCGATATGCCAGGGGAATATGGGAAGTCAATGAAAATGAGACAGAACATGAGTACGTTGAAAATATCTTTCGGGGAGTTTCTTTAAAAAAAAAAAAAAGGGTGACATTTTTTGCATGTGTACGTGTATACACACATGTGCTTTTTTGCCTCTGCGTGTGCATGTTTCCGGGGAGTTTCATGTGAGAAAGGATACGTGAGTATGAGCGAGGGTTTATTTGATCAAATGTGTATGTATTCAGAGGGTTTCTTAACTGAAACACAGGTAAAAGTTTGTTTGTGTGTGTATGTGTGTGTGTGTGTGTGTGTGTGTTTCGATGCCCTTTTGTATATATGTGTGAACGTATGTATCGTATGTTCGGAGAGTTTTCTTAAGGAACAAGGAATATGAAAGTGTATGCGTGTAAATGTTTGTGTTTGTGCGTGCTTGTTTGTGTGCATGTGCGTGTGCGTGTGCACGCAAATGTGTGTGTATATACGCACATGGGTGCGTGCACGTACATGCATGTGTGCGTGTGTGTATCCGGAAAGTTTCTTGAGAGAAAAAGAATGCGAAAGTTTTTTTGCATATGCGTGAGTGAATGTGTGAGTGTGTGTGTGCGAGAGAGAGAGAGAGAAAGAAATGTGTTTTGATATTTGTATATGAAATTTTGGGGGATAAAGAATTAACTGAGATATTGCTTCACTAAACACAGTTTTTTTTAATGAGGCGTAATAAAAAAAACAAATTGCGAGAAAGCATTATAGAAGAAACGTCTGAACAGTTCAAGATGTGACGTGAAATTTACCATCTAAAATTGCTATCAAATTAAACCATTAGGTGCACATCAAGCGACGAATTTAGTTGAACGAGAAAATAGTTAAACATCATGCAAGGAACTTGTGATAATAATCCTTAAAAACTGCGAAATGTGGAGTTTACAAACGTATTGGAAAATGGGCAACTATCCCGAAATGTTTTTCTTGGAAAAGAGAAACAGAAATTCAGAGAAGATTTTCACTAATGTTTTAATACTAAGTGTTGTGTAGCTAGAAAAAATCAGAAAATAATACTTCATTGTGAATGAGTTGATTGGGCACCCACGTTAGAAAGATGGTCATAAGAGAAACCAGAGAGCACTCTGGGAGTAGATACCACTTCCAGCGCCATTGTCAACAAAAACTGAACAATTGGGTTACAGATCTCAAACTATGCCGTAACAAAAGCTTATAATAATCATAAATGCACTGCCTTTGAAAAATGATGACGTCACAATAATGGTGTCATTACTGTGTTATTACAACCGAAAAAAAAACGAAAAATTATAATGTTGCAGTGTCAACACAATTGAAAAAAAGATTCCCTGAATCCGCCCAAAAGACAAACAAACAATCAGATGCTCTCTTGAATACATACCCTGTCCAACTTTGTTGGCGGAGATAGTCACTGGTGAGAAGAAGATAAGATTGATAGCTTGGTAGGCAAAATTGGAGCTTCAGTGTAAAATCATGTTCAGGAAATGTGATTAAATCTTGGTTGTAGTTGGCTAACTCAGCAACTCAGTGAACTGTAAATTAATGATGGTGTAATTGGCGTTTTGTCCTTGTAACCACGTGTGTTTTTTGTTGTTGTTTTTTTCTTTATAAAGTTGTGCTGCTCTCGAAAATTGGGGGGGTGAGTAAATGTGCAAAGGATGGAATCGGCGAACAGTCTTCAAACTCTGGCTTGGACGATTTGCGTTCACTTTGCACTAATTCTCTTGGGGAAAATCATGAATCCACTCTTTCCCACCTCAGCAGATGGTTAGCAACAAGAGTTTTGGAAGCCCCTTTGGCTCTTTTATATTATCGATCTCATTCGAGAAACGGAAACTAGAATCGTTGCCTCGTGTTTCGATACGGGACACAGCTTTGCATTTTTGCTCGAAAATAGATAGTCGTACGAACTTTTCAGTTAGACGTTGAAATGTTATGTTTCAGTTGATTTATTTGAAATGTCATTATACATTGACACTTAATAAAATCCTCAAAAGAAGAAGAATTAAGCGAAGAATCACACTCGGTTGGCAAGCGTTCGACTGGGTTAGCTCAGCCTTCAAGAATACAAAAATTCTGATAGTGCTAAAAAGAAGGGTATACAACTAATGCATCCTCCTGACAGTCACCTATGGAGCTGAAACATGAAACCTGAACAAAAGACTTACCCTTAAACTGAGAACCATGTAACGTCCAAAAGAGAGAATCATGCTCAACCTCAGATAGAGAGCAAAGTATCTTAAAAGAAAGATAGGAGTCCGAGATATCATAGATTCCATACAAAAACTTAAATGGCGATGGGCTGGTCATATTGCGAGAGTATCAGACAAACGCTGGACATCACGACTCTCAACATGGATACCAAGAGATCACATGCAAAATGGGACCGACAAAATATAAGATGGTGTGACTACATAAGTTCAGAAAGTAATGGCTTCGTGACGCTCATGATAGAGAAGTCTGGCGAATCTTGGAAAAGATCCTCACATTCTGTGTGACAATAAAAAATATGTTTGCATTCTTTTTAGAGATCGTTTCAGTACATTACTGTGTATATATATATATATATATATATATATATATATATATATATTGCTGTGCCATTCGCAGAAAGCTGTTTCGTTGTATTACAACTCTTCAGTGTGTCTATAGACTATGCATTTTACCATGCCCTCCCCCTTTTCCTGACCTTTTCGGCAGGATCAAAGGGTAATATCTGTTCCTCGGCAGAGACCGAGGCGCCGGTACTGACACTTGCCAGCGTCAGCCAATGAGGTTTTACTGAGGCTGCGCACTGCTACGCGCATTGGGGAGACTTTGGGCTCTCCCATCATTACTTGGCCCAGCTGCGGGGGATCCGTTGCCCCGGGGTAGCACTGCTCCATTGCACTTAAGGGAGCAGGTCGGGATTGTCCTGACGCTTTCGTGACTGAGGTTATTTTAGCAACCACGGTTGCTTGATAACTAAAGTCTCAGCGGCTGAAGCCATTTTTGGATGGATGGTTCCTATTTTCCCCACGTTAAGCTCGACCTTGTGTCACATTTTGCTGCAGTGGGACATCAAATAAATGCACCATCCAGTACCACGAGATAGGATCGGAACCTTTGATTCAGACCCAGAGGCTGGCATCTTAACTCTACCCAACGGGACTAGATGGTCAGTAAAGTTGAATCTAAGGGATATATTTATTCACATATATATATTCTCCATCCACCAGAGTGCTCTATGCCTACGTTGGAAGAGCATTGCATAAGCTTATAATGAACGAGTTACCTCACTTAAAGAGTGCTCAACCCTGAATAAGGGAGTGTTAATTGTATGTATATATATATATATATATATATATATATATATATATATATATATATATATATATATAAGAAATGGACATTTTGGTTCGACAGAATGAATTATAAAACTGCGTTATATCATGTACAAATTTATCTGAAATGATTTCCCGTCCTCACATGGTCAATATATCGTTCAATGAAGACAACGTAACAAGTACAATGGTGAGTGCTCTGCTACATTGAAGCAGCCATCTATCGGTGGAAGGTTCGATTCCAGCAGCAGCCGCAGCCCCATTTCCTTTAATTGTTTATTGTCTAAATTGAATGCTATATTAACCGTGTAACGACAGGAAATCATCTCAGATAAGTTTCTACATGTTATAACGCAATCTATAATTCACATGTCCATACGCATGCAATAAATGTACATATTTTTATACATGCTTGTAAGTGTATATATGAATGCATATAATATACATATGTATATGAATATAATATACATGTATATGCATATATGATATAAATGCGAAAAATTGCATGTATAGTACATATCGTATAAACATTAATGTGTGTGTGTGTGCACGTGTGTGTGTGTGTGTGAACAGAATTATCATACATCAGCACACAAATGTATGTGAACACATATGTATACATCTTCCATGCACAGACTTGTGTATTCTCTTTTTATCCGAGCATATTTTGTTTCTGTATATGTTTGAATCTTTGTTTCGGCACGTGCTAACAGTGTTTACACGACACTGATGTCACTTTACGATGCACAATGTTAGGAATTGTTTCCGCCGAATTTTCTTTTTTTTTTTTTTTCCTTTTCAGCTGTAGTGGGGTTGCCTTACGAAAAGGTTAGGGAGTATTTTTGCCTTCGTACTTATTGCCCTTCAGAATTAAACGAGTAACAATCACAGGCGTTGACAGTTTTCGAAAATAGAATTTCAGAGGGTTTTTTTTCTCCTATTCCAAGTGGAATAATCGAGATTATTCTTTTGCTTTTGGTTTGGTTCTTCGGAATGCTAATAAGATTTTGCAAAAAAAAAAAAAAAGAAAAAAAATCGTTTTTTCTTTCAAATATCGTCGTCAACACTTCCATCATTATTTCTCTAGATCAAAAAAAATTGGTAGCATTGTTTGAGGTCAAGTTGGGGCAAAGTTTCCCTTCGTCCTCAAATACTCTTGAAAATGTAATAATACAAGTCTGGAATATTCACCAAATAATGAGTTACAGCCAAACCACGTAGGACACGCCGGTTCTCCTACGGTCTGCAAAGTTAAGCTATGTCGAGTCTGGTCAGTACCTAGATAGGTGATCGTCAGGGAATACCAGGTACCATGAGAGGCGGGGGTAGTGTACAGAGCCTACCGTAGCCATTCTATTAATCATCATAAGGAGGACGCCAATCTCTACTCTACACTCAATAATGGAAGCCAAAGCCCCATCCCCTCCTGCTCCCCCCTCCCTGGACTCCCTGTCTGGCCTAACTGCAAGCGACAAGAAGCGAATGAACGGCTGAATAATGACAACACTTCATGCCAAAACTTCCACTAGGGAGAACATGTATGGGTTTGTTGGAACTACTATTTTCCCACCTAATAAAAACTTGCTTCTTTATTTTTTTCCTTTGACATTTTTCTTCCGTCTTCCAGAAATAGTAAATATGGAGTAAATCGTTCTGTCTATTTGCACAAACCTGACTTTATCCCCTTCGTTTCCTGCCTTCCATTGAACTAAAAAATTCCTCAGCCTTCGTCCCATTTGTTGTCTGCATGTCTTTTATTATCTGCTGGAGTCAGTCGAAATTAGGAAGCCATGTTGTGTCAAAGGCAAGACAGTTTTAATGCCAAAGACCACGTAAGACCCTGCCACCTTTGATAAGTAATGATGTAGATTCAGAAGGCGCCATTCCCTTGTTCAAAGCATACTTGCCTAGTTTCTCCGATAGAGGGCACTTTTTTCTTTTTACTTGTTTATTGTTTGTTTGTTGTTGGTGTTATTTTAATTGCTTATACAACAAAAAAACAATGACAAGTATGATAATACGTAAAACTCATATTACACCTATGATAATGAAAATAATAATCCGACTGAACTAGGACTACCGTCTCAAAAAAAAAAGCAGATAAAGGGGAAGTAACTCTAAAGAGTAAAGAAGGGGTAGATTTTGCTTGATTAAAAAAAGGGCAGTAAAAAAAATAGGATCAGAAAAGAGAAGAAAGAAAAAAGGGAGAATTAAATTGAATTGGAAATATCTCATTGGACGGATATAAGACGCACTTTTTTTCCAATCAACCGCGAAAGCATGTGGAGATGAGATACCATGATATAACCATACTCAACACCGCATGGGGATATCGTAAAAGGGCGGAATATATCAGGGAGGAAAAAATGGGAATCAGGGATATCATATAATCCATGGGAGAACTCAAGTGGCAATGGGTTGGTCATGTTGCAAGAACGTTAGACAGCTGCTGGACATCGCGACTCACAACGTAGAATCCCAGAGATCGTATGCAAAACTACGGCCGGTAAAATACAAGATTGTGTGATGAATTAAACAAGTTCCGAAAGTACAGGCTACGCAACGCCCATGATAGAGAGGTCTAGCGAATACTGGGGAAGGTCTGTATCCAATGACGGACGCTCAAAGGCCGCTGCTGATAATGGTGATAGTAGACTTTTTTTATCCCAAATTTGATGAGCATACTTTTATCTCTCTCGCAGTCAAAAGTGTGAGGGACACAGTGAGGATAGAACTCTCTGCTGTATTAATGGATTGCAAGAGTAGCTTACTAACCAAGGCACCATGGCAAGGCGCTGATCTCAACCTTGAGAGAGACGGAGACAGAGAGGGAGACAGTGATGTGGTAGATTGGTCACAGCCAGATTCAGATTCGAAATGAGTTTGAATTTCAGCTGAGGCTGCTTATATTTCTTTTGCAATGATGTACTTGGGAAAAGCATCAGTCCACCCACCCACACACACACTTGTGCTCTGTCCCATTGCAAAATATATCGTCACTGATATACCGCGATGTAGAACCATCAAAAAAATTGTCATTGTATCTATCTATCTATCTATCTATCTATCTATCTATCTATCTATCTATATATATATATATATATATATATATATATATATATATATATATATGCGTTATGTTATTTGAAACTATTTAAAATAACCATGGCAAACGAGCCACATTGCCTTGACATTGTGAATAGGAATAAAGGAAGAAAAATGGGGCTGCTGCTGGAATCAAAACTGCTGCCGATAAGGTCGCTCTTAACCAGTTATTGGCTGCATCTTCAATTCCTGCAGCTGCTCCATTTTTTCTCCAATTGTTTATTTGTATTTACGCTGTCTAGGCCGAATGACTTGTTTCCTGTGCAAAAAACAGGGGTCACTTCAAATAGAGTTTCAGGTAACAGAATGCATTCATGAATATTCTGTGAGATTAAATATCTATTTCTTAATTATGCATGCAATATGATAATGATTATGTATATGTGTGTGTGTTTGTGGATATGATATTCGACAAATATTTAGATTAAATGACAATGGGGAAAATATTTTTTCAAGTAATTTATTTTACTGACAATTTATTCGACTATCGTCGTCATCAATGTTTTGAATCCAAATGGAACGTTTTATTCCAATTCATATTGTCGTGTGATAACATTGCACAGCATGAGATTAAACGTCAAAATATTTTAGTGATGCGATATGTATATATGAATGTCTATGCAAATATATATATATATATATATACATATATGTATGTATGTATGTATACTTTAAACCTCTGTGTTGTGGTTAGCAACATTGTCACTGAGTGTAATCTCTATGAAATTCTCTAAGAACGCGTCTCTGTGACATACGAGGCTACGCTTAGTAAATGTCTACTCATATTTATGTGTGTGCGTATGTCTGTGTGTTCGTGTGTGTGTGTCATTCAATGGGAGCCAAATGTAAATATAGTACCTGACTTTCTGGAAATAAGTGGTTATTAATTTGCTTTAATCGATTTCATCATTATTGCCCTTGAAATTCTGATTGATACCCTAAGAAAAGCAATCCTACAAGGCATCCGGTTCGTCCTCAACTAAATAAAGCGAAGAATTCAAACGGCAGAGGGTTCCACATGAGCAACTCCAATGGACTAAATGCTATCGAGAAGTTGTCTGCCTCTTTGTTACTTTGGTACTTGAAGATATCGCCCGCCATTTTTGATCAGAAACAGATGCCGAAATATCGGGAAATAATCTACACAGCTTTTTTTTTTCTAAATATCATCATAGACATTCCCAGTAGCATTTAAAAGTCTATGGTAGGACATAGGCCTTCCTGAAGGTCTGCCGATTTTTCGCTTTTGGGTGTCACGGTGCCAAAACCTACTGAATTTGTCCAGATTATCACACCATCTTACATTTTTGCTGGCTTCAATTTCGCCCATATTCTCGCGGTGTCCAGCAGTTACCTGATATCTTTGCACCACGGCCTGCGCATTGTCATCCACAGTTTGCTGATAGCTTTTTGGACGTATCTGATGTATCTGACACCCATACATTCGTAATAAAATTCCAAACACCACAAAAAGGGGAAAGCGATGCTAGCTCTAGTTGAGCCGAAAGCTTATTCTTTATTTCTGATCTGTGCTGTTTACTAACGGTCGTAGAATGACAATCGGAGTTGTCGCGATGAAAAACAACTGAAATTAAGATGAAAAAAATATTAGTTAAAAAATTCAAATTACAGTTGTGAATGTTTCATTTAGCGATGGAATACAAGGTAATATTATCATAAAATGTGGTGGAGTATTACGCTGAAGACAGACATGCAGATATACAAGTGCATTCATAAAGATGAAACATGGTGATATATATATATATATATATATATATATATATATATATATATATATATATATATATATATATATATATATATATATATATACACAACGCTCTTCCAATATGGAATGGAGCATTCTGTTGTTAGACAGGGAATATACATGCGTAAAATGAATATATCACTTAAATTCAACCTTACTGGCCGTCCAATTCCGTGGAGTAGAGGGAGTATACCAGCCTCTAGGTTTGGAGCTAAGGTTTCGATCCTACCTCGTAGTACTGGATGTTGATAATAGATAGGCACATCGGGAACCCGTAGACTTACCATATAAAAATCACGTCAATAGATTATGCGTACACATTGCAGTTCAAATGTAAGTATTTATGCATAATAACCTCGAGCGAAATTGTTTCCAGGTGTGTACCTTAGGTTCGTTTTTCCTGTGATATCCTTAGTCATATTTTTCCCATTACTTTTGCTCAATTGAGCCGCTATATTATGATGCTATTTTTAATAGGAGACAAATAAACCTACTTTCTACTAAATAATCAGATAAGGTTTCATAAATATATAAGGTTTAGGATACGTTGGCTTTGTTTTCAATGATGTCCCTTTCCATTGTTGGGAAAAAGTAATGTTAAGTCTTATAAACTGCTTAATCAAGAGAGGAAGACTGAATCTATATCCATCTCAGTTCGAAGAAATAATAACCATCTGGCCAAGCAGAGCATTCGCTTGTGTAGTGACTTCGATCTTCACCGGGTACTCCACCACCGTAGCTTTGTGTCAGACTAATCTAATCTTAGCAAATGTATTTCTGTCTCAGTCTGGGTAATACCGTGAAACAATCGATGGAAAATTCATCAAGCAGAGCAGTCGCAACTGTCATGAGTTCGGTCTTTACTGAGTAGTCTTTACTGTAATCCCGAGCCTAAGTTTATCAGACATCATTCTCAATTTCTTCATACATATATATTTAACAAAAAACTTGAGAAAAGGTTCTCGGTGCGGTATTCCAATACAACTGAATCTCATCAGGAGAACAGAATTACCTTTCCTTTAATTGAGGCTGTTTTGAGAAAAGTTTGATGAAATGAATAACGAAGTGTGTATCTCCAGGGGATGATCAGTTACATAGTTTTTGGCAATGATAATTTTGTAAAAAACGGAAAAACACACCTGATACGATTGATAGATACCGGGGATACATCTATTTTTCCTAACAACGGGTGTAATTACGTAAGTTACCCCAAAACGTATTCGACGATGAGGAATCTGTAAGTATAACAACGAATGTAACACGTAGTTCGTGTCACTTCTGTTGAGTGTTTACCCACGTGAATATCTAATTCGTCATGTCAGATTTCATCTTGGACTGCATTGAAACAAACTCATGATATCACCTTTAAGGTTACTCGTAAATCAGAAGGAAAAAATCTTTGAGTCGATTTTCTACCAAATTATCTCGACTCCATCAATATCTTAAATGTCACACCATACGAATTAGCCCATCGATATACTTCAGACATTTATTATTTACGTTACATTCCCCACCCTGCCCAAATACCTATCAGTCAGGCAAATGGACCAGAGATGAATATTTTCACCCAACCTTGATTTTAGCCTATTCATACCGACAAGGACCAAATCCATCTCTTTTGGTTTCCCAACTCCCTTGAGTTACGTTATCTAATTTTTAGAATTGAGTATACACTTCTTATTTCGCCTATTTCCAATTCTATCGACAACGTATTCTTCAATTTCTGTGATTATTTCATTATGATCAACCTGATGAGTTTAGAAAGGAGCATGAAGTCTGGTCATGTCTTCATCGATTTACCTAAAAATCTCAGAGTACGTCGCTCTGATTGATCATCCTTAAAACAAAAGA
>OY735198.1:46347337-46434837 GCA_963457665.1 Thysanoteuthis rhombus
TTCCCCACAGTAGACATTTCTTTTTAAGTCTATATACATACATACTCTCTCACACACACACATATATATATATATATATATATATATATATGTGTGTGTGTGTGTGTGTATGTGTGTGTGTTAATAAAGAAGACGATGACACATGTATATTTGAAATTAACTATATGATATTTACGCGTCCGGGGGGGGTGCGTGTATTTCTCCTTTTAATGCATGTAAGTTTGTTTCTTGTTTTTCCTTTAAAATCAGCATTCAAAATCCTCGCATTTACCTGAGCTTGAACGCCGGCCATTGACGTTCGATGTCGTGGAGGACATGCAGTAGAACTCATTCAGCAATCAGACCCCGAAACTTTCACATCCACTCATGACTTCGAAGATTTAACGAAAAAAATTCACATGTAAAATGATCAGCATCTCATTTTTTTTTTTAAATTTCCCCTTTTTTTTTTTTTTTGTTTATCTAATTTTTTTGTACTCTGTCACGCTAAGGGGTACAATTGAGGTAGTAAAATAGAATTTTCTGCTTTGATGAGGGGGCTAAAATTCCGAATCTAAAGAATAACAAAAAATACATGCACATTGGGGTTGCGACGGACATGCTCATAAAATTAAGAATGAAACGTGAACAGTGGATTTTTGTTTCGAGCTGTTTACTTTCGGTGGTGCAAAACACGGTGCTCGAAATACTAAAACATTGTAGCCACAACATTTTGGGGCAATGGAAGAAAGGGTGTGAGAGAGAGAGAGAGACAGACAGACAGACAGACAGACAGAGATCCCATTGATTCTAAAAAGAAAGGTGTATAACCAATGCATCCTCCCAATAGTCACTTATGGAGCTGAAACATGGAACCTAACCAAGAGACAGATTCGCAAATTGAGAATCATGCAACGGGCGCATGAAAGAATTATGCTGGGCCTCACTTGGAGAGACCCCAAGATAGCACAGTACGTCAGGGAAAAGACAAAAGTCAGGAACATCATAGAATTCATTAAAAATCTCAAATGGCTGTGGGCTTGCCATGTTGCCAGAATGGCGGGCAACTGATGGACATTGCGACTCACGACATGGATCCCCCCGAGATGACATGTGCTACAGAGGCCGGCAGAATATTTACATCGGAAAGTACTGGCTCTGCGACGTCCATGATAGAGAAGTGTGGCGAATTACGTTGGAAGTAAGAGGGAGGCGAACATCAATTTCGTGCCATCTTTCATTCATGCGTCCGCTTCAAACCAGGAGGAGTGGCAGCGAGCGAGGTCTTACTCGCTCAGAGTCAAAACAACAACTACCTCACTGAAATTATTTAAAAAATTACTCCGAGAAAAAAAATCAATTTTCTTAATGAATTCTGAGCCTCTTCCCAATCATCACTCAGTTATGTTACATATAAAAAAAAAGAATATTTTTAAAATGGTTTGCTAACATTTTAGTCCCGACGGTCTGCAGTTCCCTACTTTTCCTTTATTTAGTACCTAAAAAAATTTTATAACTAAAAACCCTAGTAAACCCTAATTATCATTCACCTTAAAGGCAAAAATCTATTGTATCCATTGTCTAATTACAGATAGAGTAAAAGTTCATTTTTTTTCCTCATGGACCCTGCTCCGGCTAAATATCCCTGATAAAACTTTTACATTATTAATTTTTATTAGTTTTTCTTTCATCTAAAGACTCTTAATACAGGATGAGAATTCAGATCTAGTTGTAGGCTATATCTTTATCATCGATTCATGCTGCTTATTTAACGACCGTAGGATTTCAAAACGTCCGGAACGTTCCGATAAAAAAAATAGTGTATAACATTAACACTCAATATCTTTAATCAAACTTTTCAGAAAGAAGCCCAGCCACTAATTGATATGAACTGAACATTGCTTTCCAGGGAAAATGGGATGTTCTTGTTTTAGGGAGTCAAGCTTGCTCAACCGAAAGCTTGCCAAACTTTTGTGATTCTTCGCTTTATTTCTTCTTCTTTTGATGACTTCATGGAGACGTGTTGTCCTAGGTAGATGCAGTGGTCTACTTCCTCCAGCTCTGTATTCTCGATTTTGATCTTCGAGTTTTTGTCCTTACATGCTTGTTGAATATTACATTTGTTTTGCTAAAGTTCATGTAGAGGCCAACTTTCTTGCTTGCTTCATTTTGTTCGTCCAACGTTATTTGGAGATCGTCAAGTTTCTCAGCATAGAGGACAATATCGTCAACAAATCTAAGGTTACTCAGGTATTCCCCGTCTATCCTGATTCCTTTCTGTTCCCGTTCTAAGTTTCGGAATATCATCTCGAGGCAGGCAGTGAAGAGTTTGGGTGAGCTGGTATCACCTTGTCTCACTTTTGTTAGTTGAAAGGGCTCGACATCTTTATGAAGGATCGGCTATGTCGGTAAATATGCTGCATTACTCTGACATATGCAGTGTCTACACCTTATCGTATCGCATCAATGACTTTAGGATTTCTACTTAATCGAATGCCTTCAAGTCAACAAACGCTACAGCTAGTGGCATTTTATATTCTGCTGCATTCTCTTTTCGTTGGTTTATTGAATGGAGGTGATTGATGGTTGAGTAGCCTTTTCTGAAGCTAGCTCGTTCTCGTAGTTGGTTTTCATCTAGCATTTTACCAATTCGGTTGGTGATCACCTTTGTGAAGAGTTTGTAGATGCAGTTGAGTAGGCTTATTGGCTTGTCGAGGTCTTTGGGGGTTTTCTTTTTTAGTATAACAGCATGATGATTGCAGTGTTCCACTCTTCTAGGATTTTATTTGAGACATAGGTTTAACAGGATGGCTAGTTTTTTCGTAATAACTTCTCCAGCTTTTTTTAGTAGACTGATGGTGATATTATTGAGTCCAGGATCTTTTCCTTTCTTTGTTTATTTGATGGATTGCATTACTTCTCACAGAATAAATTCTGGGAACACCTCGAATTGATTACTTTCGACTCATGTTTCCTGATCATTTTTCTGTGTCCTTTCTTTGGTGAAACGGAGGTCTTTGTGAAATTCCTGCACACGTTCGACAATCCGGCCCTTATCCATGGTCAGTTTTCCATTTGCTTTGAGCACACTGGTTATTAGCTTTCTTCCTGTACTGGGAGATTTTCCAATAGTTTTGAATCCCCTACCTTTTTCGAGAATGCTTCCAATGACTGCTCTCGTGTATCTTCTGTCTTTTCTTCGTTTTTTTTTGGGGGGGGGGGGTGCTCGGTTCTGTTGTCCCTGTCTTTTCTATTATTGTTGTTGGTGGCTTGTGTTTTCTGTGTTTTTTTCGTGAGATTTTTTTGTTTCTTCTGAGAGTTTGCTTATGTTTGGCTGGAGCATACTAGCAACCTCAATAAGAGAAGTTGTTTAATTGTTGCAGAGCTCGTTGATGCTCTGTTCTTGCTCGGAGAGGAGTTTGTATCCGTTCTCAAGCTCCAGACTCAATGATCATGGGGTTGTAGTTTGTATTTGAACATTTTCTCACGTTCTATCTTGGGGTCTAAAGGTAATTAGCATCAAATCGTTCTGTGGTCACTTCATACACTGACTTTAGGACCTGCATATCTTTAACGATTTCGCTCTTGTCCCCTTGCATGTCGTCTATTTCGTTCTTGGTTTTGTGATGGGGACTTGTCCAAGTCTATTTTCTATTGGCCTCCTTTTTAAAAAAGGTGTTCATGATTTTGAACCCTTTGCTGTTGCAAAATTTACTGGATCTTCACCCCTCTCGTTCAGCATTTTGTATCTATATTTGTATCTATATTTGCCGACGCATTTTTCAGTACCTTGTCCTACTTGGGTGTTGAAGTCTTCCATAATGATGTCGAGATATTTTTTTTTTTTTTGTTTCTTGCAGTATGTAATTCAAGTCATCGTAGAAAGTATTTATCTCCTCGTCAGTTAATTGCGAAGCGGGAGTACAGAACTGAATGATGTTCAGTTTGTACCTCTTTGAGAGCTGTGCAGTGACACTGGCTACACGGTCTGAGATGGCTTTGAATCCAATAACAGTGTCCTTGAGGTTTTATTTTTTTTTATGAATTAGAAAGTCAACTCCGCTCTGGTTTCCCTTTTCCCTTCCATAGTTGTATAGAGGATGCTTTGTTTGTTTTTTTTGTTTGATGATTTCCTCTTCAGATCTTCTCATTTCACTGATATCGATAAAGTCCCATTGATGTTCTCGATTTCATTTTCCGGGGTGGTTAGGTGTAAGTCTATATTTTTGATCTTGCGCATCATTCGCTGACTCATGACGTGTTGAAACGAGTCGAAGTAGTGACCACCCACCCACCCACAACGCCGATGGTGTTGTTTGTTTTTGTTTTTGTTTTTTGTTTTGTCTTGTTTTTGTTTTTTGCCTGGGGGCTAATTGACATCTCTCCTTTCCCAGTATTGTGATCTATGTTCCCTAATATACATTCTCATGAGTGGTTGGTCTGCTACTCCAGATACTCAACAACAACTGATCTGTCTCGAGTCTGATCTACGAGTGCCTAGGTGGGAGGTAATGCAGTCTTCATAGCTCTCCCTTATTTCGTTCAAGTTTTAACATAGAAAGAGCTGGAACATGGAACCTAACCACAAGATTGACCCTCAAACTGAGAAGCATGCAACGTGAACATGAGAGAATCATGCTTAACCTTAGCACAGTGTATGAGAGAAAAGATACGAGTCTGGGTTATCACAAAAACTATTTGAAAACTTAAATGGCAATGGGCTGGACATGTTGCAAGAATATTTAACAACCAATGGATATCATGTCTCGCAACGTGAATCTCCGGAGATCAAATATTGCTTTGTTAAAAGGTGAAATGTATAAAGAAAGGGAACACAAAAATTTCCTTATGGTAAATACCTGCCCGTTTTGAAAAATCAGCTCTGAACATTTTGACTTCTGGGATTGAACACCAACCATGGACAGGAAATGGTCAACTACCACAGCATGCTACAAGTTTATACATATATATATATATATATATGTATATATATATATACACACACACACACACACATACATTTGAATATGTACTTATACGAATGTGCATGTGTATAAACAAGCAGACATTTATCAACATTTATTATTATCATTATTATTATTATTATTATTATTATTGAAATCAAATAATTGTGTCATCCACAGACTGCTGTTTCGTTGTATTACAACTCTTCGATGTGGCTATAGACTATCCATAATCCCATCCAGTACCACAAGGTAGGATCGAAACCTTCGCTCCAGACCCAGAGGCTGGCATCTTATCTCTGCCCTACGCAGACTGGTGTGTGTGTGTGTATACGAGGTTTTTCCATGAGACCGAACTTTTAAAACAGTGCGTCCTAACTGAAATTTTATGTAACAGTGACCAAAACTTTTTTTTTTTTTTTTGTACAAAAAACTGCATCAAGACACGTCGGTTAGTGTTTGAGCTGCATTGCGATAACGAAAGTGTGTCAAGTGAGCTTGGCATTTCCCACCAAGTTGAACAATGAAAGTTTTAGTGACGTGTTTGTGTGGAATTCTGTTTCGAATTCGGAAAATCTTTCTGGGATGTTGCGGTAGGCCTATGCAGATGATTTTCGAGGCTGTATACAAAGCCACAGGTGACATCAGTATTTCACCACGGGAAGAATATCTATTGACGACGATGCTTGATCTGGATGACATTTCCAGTTGACAGCGGAGGATCACATTGAAAAAAAACGTGCATCACGATTCGTGTAAATCGTCACCTAATTCTCTTTGAAGTTTAAGAGATGTTCTCTGAAGGTGTTAGACCAACTGTGAGAATTTTTGGGTTTGTTAAATGCTAATGAGTACCTAATCTCAGTGAGGCAACATGCCATTTCTTCTTGACAATTATCTCCCAACCAGACAGCCATTATAATGCAGGACAAAGACCCCTGTAACATAAACGAGTGAGAAGTTTATTGTTATTAGTTGGCCTTCACGAAGACTTGAAATACCATCTTGAATCCGATCGAGAACTTGTGAATCAATATGAATATATAGCACTATATTTATACATGCTTGGGCAATCATTACTTGAAGGCCATGCAGTTCAGATATATATATAATTTATAAATGGAAGTATCTGTGCGCTCTCGGGGGAGTTACCGCACGAAAGAAAAAGGAATAAATAGGAAAGGCCACACTATTCAATATATAGATAGAATAATGAATTGTGTTGTATTACATAGAACCTCATTTGAAATGATCTCCCGTCGTTACACGGTTAACATATCAGTCAATTCAGACAACGTAAATAGAATAATCGATTAAAGAAAATGGGGTTTCAGCAGGAATTGAACCTGCAACTGATACATTAGTCGCTGTAGAGAGCGATGCTCTTACCGTCGAGCTAAACAGCTTGACGATAATGTAAAGGCCAAATAACTTCTTTCAACCCAAATTCTAATTTTTATTCTCGGTCTGTACGTCTCTTTCAACGCAACAGTAATGTAGTTAGGAATCGACATATTTGGTCCGACAGATAGCTGATAGATATTCACTGGTGATTAAAATAAAAACGGGATAGTGGGGCCCTTTAAGTATGATAAGATTCTCTTACAATTGAGGTATATAAAGGGAAAAATAGCATTGAATTTTCTCACAAATCTTTCACTGCATTATATCGGCCTCATGGACACTAAGCATGTAAGAGCGTCAAAATTTCTGACGACTGAAGCAGACGACATAAATGGATAATCCTAGTTCATGTTTTCGTAACGTTACTGAATTATAAGTTTTGTAAAAAAAAGAAATCTAGGTTTCGATTTATGAAAATTTATGACTTTTTTTCTACAATATATCAAATAAAAGTATTACTTATTTTATTTAAAATTATATCATACAACTACGTATTATATGAATTGAGATATTGCTGCATCATCATTGCATTCGTCATGATCAAACCCGAGTTGTTGTAAGTTTCTTCTTTCTTCTTCCGAACGTTATTCCTCTTATCCAGTCCTTTTTTTCCATCATTCAAACGTTGCTCCGCTATAACATAAGGAAAATCAAGTAAATGTGCATGCTCTCTGTCATACGGTTTTGTTGTTTTTTTGTTTTGTTTTTTGTTTTTTCTTAAAGCCATTTGAAATCGTCAAAACAAACAGGAAATAAAAGTGCTCAATGAAATTTTATAGATTAAAGAATACACAAAATAGACCAGCTTTCTCTCATTGTAACGTGCTTGCTTTCCGGCACCGGTTTTTTACGGAGTATGCTTCACGGTAATACCTGTCTAAGTAAATTAAGTCAAATGCTGCCTCGTACCCTGAACAAAAAGAACGAAAAGAAAAATACAAGTTCCCCCAATGGCCCATATTTTGTCTACACACCAAAACGGTTGGCGCTGAGCCTACAAGGAATAGTACCTGTGCCAAAAGGTAAAATTCGGAATCTATTTGCTCACACACACACACACACACACACATCTATCGGTTTGTAGATAGATAGACAAACAGATAGATAGATAAATAGATATATTGTTACGTATGAATTTTTCTTATATAGTAAGTTGAAGAATGATAACAAATAACAAAAAACAGTAAATATTTAATCAAAATATGGCCCATTTGAAGAAATAACCCTTTATCCACCTTCTCTGAATAATAATATACCGCATCTTCAGACTTTCAGAAATTCACTGGAAGCACAAATTATAGCTTCCCTATTATTGAATCTTCTATAATGGATTTTGAGGGCTAAATGCTCTAATAGATGATAACATGTTGGAGAAATGTCAAGTCGATATAGAGGATGTTGTAAGCCTAGATACAATCGGCTAAGAGTCAACCACTGTCATGAAGCATTTCATTCAGTTTATGTCGGACCCATTCACCATTTTTTCAACATTTCTCATGGTTTTGAAATGACGTGATATGGCCGTCCTAGAGTCTGTAGAAAGTGCTCCAACCATTGTTTGTGGGTGGTTGGCTACTGCTGTTCCCCGCCATTGAAAATAGGTTAACTATTGGTATCCATATTTTCAGTCTCGAACATATTGAACCATCTCCGAACAGTTCGCTCTGTAGAAGTGTCCACTCTAAATGCTTTTTTGACATCATCAGAAGTTTTAGCGGCGTTTAATATCACAACACATGACACCGATCCCCAGATATCATAAGCAAAATTGTGGCCGACAGAAAGTAAAATAGCGTGACGAGCTAATATCAAATCGCACTTGAAGAAAATTCGTGGGAAGACATTACTGCTATTAAAGGGTTAACATTAACGGATTTATATTTCTATCAACATTTGAATTTTCAAAAAAAAATGCTCCTACATTAGTAAATATTTTGATTTTAGCATGATTGTTTATTATATAAATAAAAACGATATTCCTTGCGTAAGAACAGAATAGATTGATAGATCAAGTTATTGGATGATAGACTTGATATGTCAAGAAGCATTCATGGTAGCTCAGTAAGTGGGAAACATGTGCGTACACTTATTTATATGAGTGTATACATCTGATTTTCCGTCCATCTGAGGGTCTCTCATGAATTTGAAATCCTATTTCTGCCTTCAGACGAGCGATGGAATGATTGAACTTTTGCTGCAGTACTCTGATAATTGCCCTCTGTCCAACATCGAGGTTAAATCAGCGATCAACTTGGCATGGTCAAGTTTGTACATATCAGAGCATGAACCTTTCAACCAAAGCTTCGTTTGTATTTATATCCAACAAGTTTACTTCAATCAGTCATATTTTGTCCTTGTTGGGGGGTGATTAAATACCTTCAAATCCTGATTTGGGGATTCGGCGATACGACATATTAAAGACAAGAATCTTTCGATATAAGGATTTATACAAAGGAACAGTGTTAGTCGATTTTCTATCATAATGCTCTGAGGTGACACCACGCAACGTGCACATGGGAGAATCATGCTTAACCTCACATGGAGAGATCATAAGACGGCACAGTACATAAGAGAAAAGATACGAGTCTATGACGTCATAGTAACTGTTACAGAACTCAAATGGCAATGGTCTGGCCGTGTTGCAAGAATGTCAGGCAACCAATGAACTCATGACGTGGATCCCTAGGAGATCACATGCGAAATTGTGGCCGACGGAAAGTAAAATTGCGTGACAAGCTTGATAAATTCTGAAAGTATTGGCTCCACGATGCCCATGATAGAGAAATCTGGCGAATTTTGGGGAAGGTCCATGTCCAACGACGAACGCTATAAGGCTGATGATGATAATCCACTGGTTTGTTTTTCGTGGTTACTTTTATCCGTTATGTAAAGATCATCGTATCTTATTATATGAGTGCCTCTGTCATTGTTTTTTGTTTGTACAATGGTTATTGTTAAGGGTCAGTTTGTTTTTCGGGGGGTCATGCTGAAGCCAAAAGATACATAATATTGAGGGCATACTGTCGTGAATGCCAGAATTGGAGATGAGCAGTCATATGAGGTACTCTTTAGACCTGCTGTTACTGGAACACCTGGCGATATCGACTAACTAATGCCAAGTTTACACTTTGTTATTCATGTTTATAATTGCTTGAATTGGTCGTTCATTTTTCTCCTTTCTTTCTAGATATTATTGATGAGTTCAACTCATTTGAGACAACAAAAACTAACATAAATCAAGTAGACACGCAGTTGAACACTTGCATACTCCTATTGTCGCTAAGCTAGTTAACAAAATACTTTCTGACAGCATTTGATACAACTGCTTTGCTGGGTGCATTGAAGCCAAGGCTGTTGGGTTCGTCCGTGAACATGATCTGCTCATACCCATACTCAATCATATTTTATTTATAACTTTATAACTCTGACGTAGAATGAATCACCTGAAACGCTGTGACTATGTACAAGATGAGAAAAATAGTTTGAATTGTCACAAATTGAACAAAACTTGGTATCAATCATATTTGTTGGAAACTAAAGCACTTTGTTCCAATCTTCACAAAACTAGTACAGAAAACTGACAAATTCTTGTTTGGTTTGGCTATCATCAGCTAAACATAATTTGCTCTCTCTCTCTCTCTCTCTCTCTATATATATATATATATATATATATATATATATATGCTCTTCCATAGGAATAGAGCACTCTGGTGGATGGGGAATCTATGTGTAAATATATATATCGCTTAAATTCCGCCTTACTGACCGTCCAGTTCCGTAGCTCAGAGGTAGGATATCGGTCTGAAGCGAAGGTTTCAATCCTGCCTCGTGGATGGGATAATGGAAAGGTCTATAGCCACAATGAAGAGATGTAATACATCGAAACAGCTGTCTGTGGATGACACAATAATTATATATATATATATATATATATATATATATATATATATATGTATATATATATGTGTGTGTGTGTGTGTATGTGTGTGTGTGTGTATTTTAAGAAGAAATGGTCAAGATTTGGATTAGGGGAATAGATTTTTTTTTCGGTTTCATCCTTATATCCGAATCTTATCCTACCGCCACCCAAGAGATGGTACAAAACACTCATCTAAATTGCTATATAACTTCAATACAAATAAATATCATTTGCTAAAAAACATTATTTCGTTTGGTGCCCACATAACTTTTTTTCAAATTTAGCTATGGGGGCACAAAAGGGGGTGGGATTGATTACAAAAAATGAAACATTAAAGCAAAAAATACCCAACATAATAACACTATATATCTATTTAATGACTCACCAAACGTCTGTCCGTCAAACTGTACTCGTCTATCGAAAGAAACACGCAACATAAGACCATGAAATTGTCTGTGTGTATTACTAGGACCCCAGTGCAGAGTTTCAGCAAATTAGTTCTTTTTAGATAATCCTCAAAACTAAGTTGTGGGTCTTTTGCGGGGATCAATTCAAATCCATACTAAACTGGACACGTCATTTGTGTCTGGCTTCTTTCTGCAAATTTCACGAAAACCATCCAACATAACGCCATGAAATTTTCTGCGTTCTGCAAATTACTTTTTGAAAATCAGCCCCCAAATAATGCTGAAGGGATAAGCATGTTAAAGACTGTCAACCAAAAGTGTCAACATAGATTTCTTCAGTTTTTATACTGGTCTGGCTAGTTATATATATATATATATATTACGCCCATAGGCCGCACCAATTGATCTAGAGAGTTGAAAATTTAAACATTTACGAAATATCATGTCTACCTTTTTTTAGTCCTCATCCCCTCAATTAATTTTAGGTAGGGGCTCAATTTGCAACGTAACTTCATGCTAAATCGTTCCCTTAGTTTATGTCCGATAGCAGCACTCACTTTTTTCTCTTTCTTTTTTTCTTTTTTTGAAAATTCGGACTTTTTCAGTGATCACCGCCCTACAAAAACAAGAGAACTTATTTATTGATAGATCACACCTTTTTCCCCCAATTTTTTTAATTGATCACCCCTACTCGGCACGCTGTTTAAAGACATTAATCACGTGAGAATTTCTATTGATCTGGATTTATTTTTTTTATTGACAATCATTATTTTTGGACGATTATTTTTCCATCTTAATTAGAAATCATAAAACCCAAACTGTGGCCAAGTATATCAACATGGGTTTCTTTCATTTTTCAGATGGATATGGCAGGCTATCTATGCATGTTCCATGCACACAGGCTGTACTAATGGAGTCAAAGGGTTTGAAATACAAACATTTCCTCTTAATTATGTCTACAAAACATCTAGATATATTTTAATGGAGTTGGGCCGATTGACAATGTAAGTTAATGCTGAATTGAGCCCTTAGTTTCTGTCTGGCAGCATTCATTATCATCATCATCATCATCATCATCATTCTCTTGACGCCGGTCGATGGGCATAGACCTTCCCCAGGATTTGCCACACTTTTCTATCGTGGGTGTCGCAGACCAAGTACTTTCTGAATTGTCTAGCTCGTCTCTCTGTCTAGTACTCTACTGGCCTCGGTTGTGCAAGTGATCTCTGGGCACCCATGTCGTGAGTCGTGATGCCCATCAGTCGTCAGCCATTATTGCAACATGGCCAGCCCATTGCCATTTGGGTTTTTAATGGATTCTATGATTTCTCAGACCCCTGTCTTCTCCCAGATGTATTGTGCTATTTTGTGGTCTACTCCATATGAGGTTGAGCACAATTCTTTCATGTGCACGTTGCATGGTTCTTAATTTGTCTATCTCTTGGTTAGGTTCCATTTTTCAGCTTCATAAGTGACTATCGGGGGGATGCATTGGTTGAATACTATTCTTTTTAGGGTTAGTGGGACCTTTTTTTCAATCAACGAAATGTATTATTCGTTTTTATCACGTTCATGCAGCAGATAATCGCAACGTAAATTGAGAAATAAAACGATTTTATACTGTATATTTAAAAAAAATGGGTACTGCGTGAGACATTAAGCGTTTTTTTGTAATTATTACTTTGTCTACAGCGGCCATTAAGATTATGAAATGAATTCTGTTTTACATCATTTTAACTGTATTTTTCTATTTAACAAAAATAGGGTGATCCTGGAGGTTGCCAATAAGATCCGTTGGAAAGTGTTCTGATAATGTGGATATTTTTTCATTCAAATTTCAATTCTGCGGATAAGTCGTGCATCAACTTGCAACGGACACCATTTTCTTTGAGAAATGAATGGACCTATATCAATACTCAAGCTTCACTTTGTTTCACTCGCTCGCTTGGAAAAAAAAAACGAAAGACAATAACATTTTTCACATACGGTAAATATGAACAGTTATGAGAATGAAGCCCTTCCACCGTTAGTTTGGGCTTTTCTTCTCTCAACTTAGTATCTCATTTAATGTATGGCGTACGAAAAAATGTCATTGCATGTTATTGTTTTTTTATTCATTGAATTTGATATTCAATTGATAATGAAACTAAAGATTTGTTGAAAAGTTTAATCAAAGAACTGGTAACAGATCTTAAAACTTCAAGGCGGCGGCAGCATTGTTAAAATATGATACAAATTCAAAGAAAATGTTTTAAAAAAATACGTTAAACGTTAAATTCAGTTTCAGTTTTTTTTTTTCTAGCGATATTTTCAGCTTATAAATAAATAATTGCATCTATGCTAAAATATTTATTTGTATAATTCATTCATATAAATAAGCCCGTCATTTTTTTTTACAGCTAATATGCTAGGAAAATCATATGTTAATATGTACAAGCATATATGCACGCACATTGTGTACGTATCTGTATTTTTGTACGTGCGCGTGTGTGCGTGTTATTGTTTGGCGACTGTTTCGTCTTACAGATAAGCAAGAAGACAGTGTTCGGAATAAGACGAGACAACACTGGGGAATAAGGAGAGCGTGAGACAAGAAAAGGAGAGAGTTGAGTTTAGAGAGGAAGAGAGAAGTTAGTGTAAGTGTGTGTGAGAGTAAATGAGAGTGTCGGCATGAGAGAGAGAGAGAGAAAGAGAGAGAGAGAGAGTGTGTGTGTGTGTGTGTGTGTGTGTGTGGAAGTGATACCGAAGTCGGAATTACGGGTCACTGCTTTAAGGCTAAATCCTCTCTCCTACCTGCCAAATCCTCTCTCCTACCTGCCGACAAGCGTTTAACCCACCCCTTTCCTATGCTGTTCTATCGACACCCCCTCATCTTACGTCTGTCCAGCACTCGCCTTACAGGGCGTCGAATTATCATTTGAAATTATCACAAGAAGCACTCTTCTTTCCTAATTCTTTATTGAAGGTTTTCTTTCCATTCGTTTGTATTTTTAGTTTGTTCGCTCACTTTTTTTTTGTCTCTATCCCAACGAAGGTCGGAAAGGTATTAGATTACGTTCGTGATTTTTCATGCCACAGGTTTTCAATAGGGTAGGTGCGGCTGGCCCAACGGTTAATGGTCCAGAGAATTGAATTGGCGAATTAAGTCTCTGGCTGCAACAGTTTAGGTTTGTTTCCCACTTGATGAAGGCATGAATAACAAAAAAATAACCCCTCGCCGCTCAAGTTATGGATTGAATAGCAGGGGCCCTTAGCCATGAAAGGCAGTCCCCCCTTTAGCCTTGTAAGGCAGTCCACCATTGGTGTAAGGCTAGACCCCGACCCAGTGAAAAACCAACAACTGCAACAAACAATGGTTGTGTCTCCGTGGATCGTTCGAGTAATTGGACAAGCAAGTTAGTTCTCTTACTAGTGGGTACAGAAGTGATTGGTATAGTGTTATATTGGAGAAATTCCTCTTTTAAAACCAAACAATAGAATGTGTTTGTGTAAAAAGTAAGATTTTTGGTAATTAATGATCATCTGTTAGGATAGGAGGAATCATATGAGATTTGACATCAATGATACAGTGTGGTAAGTGAAAGATCGAAGAAGAACAATGAGAAAAAAATTACGCCAACAATGATTAGAAGTTTGTTTCGTTATTTTGCAGGCGTTTTGTTCTTCCCTTGTCTTTCCCATCGCATAAAATTCATCATCATCATCATCATCATCATCATCATCATCATCATCATCATCAGTCTTTTAACGTCCGTCGTTGGACATAGACCTTCCCCAGGATGTGCCATACTTCTCCATCATGGGCGTCGCGGAACCAGTACTTCCTGAACTTGTCTAGCTCGTCTCGCCATCTAATATTCTGCCGGCCTCGGTTGCACGAGTGACCTCGGGGGATCCATGTCGTGAGTCGTGATGTCCATCGATTCGCATAAAATTACAGGGGACCAAATAGCGTCGAACTCATGGTTCTCTAACAGAAGCTGCTTTTAAAGTAGTATGTACACTGTTTAGAGCCACTTCTAAACAAAGACTACGTTATCATCTATCCCACGAATCATTGCCTCATAAGTCTTGCTACACCGAGCAACAGAGCAGAGATTGTTTCCTTTGTTTTGTTTTTGTTTTGTTTTGTTTAATGATATTAGTCTAAAGAATGCTCCACGAATCGGTTAAGTGTTGCGCAACTGGTTTCTTGAACAAAGGTGATTGATTGTAGGAGGATCAGTGAAAATCAAACCCTCGTCATCCATGGCTCTGCTACAGTTGCTCCCTGTAAATATTTTTTATGAAATTCACTAAGCTCAGCTTAGTATAGCACAAGGACAAATTGAAGTAAATGGTGCAAGGAAGATTGTGTTACCCCAATCTTCGAAGTGTGGAGGGCTTTTTCGAAATCCGAGCCATTCGCTGTGTTCCAACACTTATCTCTGGCACTGTTAGGAATACGCAAATATTTCATCTATGAGGCAGGCTGTAAATATTTGTTAAGTTGAGTCTACTATACACAAGGCCAGAATAAGGATAGTTGAATTCACTGGCTATGGTCTCCAAACTAATGGACTAACCATCGCTCTATGGCATGTTCCCTTCGCATAAATATCTACTCTTAGCCAATGTAGACAGAATGGTGCAGCAAGCGAGTCCAATACTCTTTCTTGGGATAGAAAATAGAACTCGTAGGGGAAAAACGTCGGGACGTCGTGCAAACGGATTGTACATTTGACGAAGGCCTCAGAATGAATCAGCTGACACGTTGCGGGATTTACTAAAATTACAAAAAGAAAGAGCCTAATTGTCCGAAAAGAGTCATTAATATTCAGAAAAAGTTGATGAATATTCATAAATTTATAGAAAATAACACTAGCTCTTTTTTTATTATCTTATAACTGAGTGTATGATTGTTGCTGTATCCAGATTAAAGAAAGAAAAACGTTTAAAATGAATTGAAAAGACTGGTAACATTGGTTGAAGGATATGTAATCTCTTCTACAGTTTTATGATGTTGTCAGTATTCCGTTACTGAATAAATTCAAAAAGTTTCCGGTCGCCAGCCTTTCATCACCCAACTAATCTCGATCCCACAGCTCCTCCCAGGCGTGTGGGTTGCGGGTCTGCGTTCACGCTCTCTTTTATAGGGCTGGCTCACCATCAGAAAGGGTAAAAATGGGGTCGAACGAGGTCAATTTTACGTTCGTCACTCCACTTTCCGATCTTAAATTCTATTTCTAGTCGTCAGCTTCTTTAATGCTAGCTTCATATCCTTTCATCGACTTTTCTTTTTATTATCAGCCTTGGTTATTGGTTTCAATGTCTGCGAAGTCCTTGAGTACAGATCGGTGGTCACGAAAGGATATTTTTACCACTTGCGCACCATAGATCTTCCTTGTCTCTTAATAAGTACGAGTACAAAGCTAGAATCTACCGACTGCACGCAAAGTTACTAGGTAATAAAAGTTAATTTTCACCTTATTTTAATAATTGGAAAAATATTTACCAAAGGTCTCTGTAAGCAGCTTTTGATGCATCTATATGCTTAGCAGAATGCAGAAGTTTTTTTCAGAGAACCACGGAATATAAGGTTTGGAAAATATCTTTCGAGATATTTTCCAAGCAATCTGAAACATGACATCTTCAATGACAACATATGATTTTCCTAGGATAGTTTATTAGAATTTTTTTTTCCTTTAATCATATCGAGGTATATAAAAAGTATTCTTGTATTTTCAAAGACTTCTACGTGCAAATTTATCTCCTGTGTGTGTTTTTGCTCAATTAATGCTCTACATAAGGGTATCTTTCGATCCTGATTGTTCTAAGGGTTTTCGAGTACAGGTGATTGGGTTCTCCTCCACGTTTTAAACCATAATTACCTGCAACTGATAGGCGTCCACTTCTGGGTTTTATTTCAAGAGACAAGACCTCACCGTAAAAACGCTTGAACAAGTTTTGGACAGCATTGTCAGATATTCTTTCATCTTCTTCCACTTTCCGAATTCTGCAGACAGCTTCAGCGGCTTAGAGGCAAAGTTAAACAATGCGTGTTAACATATATTCATTATATAATTGATTGATATATATATATATATATATATATATATATATATATATATATATATATATATATATATATATTCATAATATAATCTATTTAAAAAGATACATTTATGATCTAAATGTCTCCACATCTACGTACGATTGTATGTATGTACGCATATAAAAATATATTTTGAGAGAGAGAGAAAGAGATAGATGGAATGATAAGGATTTTTCGTATTTTTTCACGTGCATGATGTTTAACGAGTGACATTCCTGGTTCCTATAAATCGCATCTTGTTTTCATTTTGTTATTGCCATAAGAGAACTTGTTTCAGACGAGACACTGAAGGATATGCCAGTAAAATAACCCGGAATCACTGGACCTTCAAATTTGCTGTTATTTACGTGGTCTGCCCGTAAGGTATGTAGCCGTTCGAATATCTTTAGAACTGTTTGCGCAGCCATATTGTAACTGGGCGAACAATTAGTGGGCACATTACGGCATTTATAGGAATGAATAATATATCTAAGGGTTATCCGATCGGCAGTGCAATGCCATTTATTTAGCGCGCGTACCGTGTGGCCATCTCATTCACAATGATCAATCGCATAGGTCAGCGAATATACATCAAGGGTGTTCCGGCAAACAACCCTGGTCAGTCAGCCCCTCCCCCTACGGACCAGGTTTGCAACTTCGGGCTTTTCTCAAAGCTAAAAAAAAATGTCGAATGGACGAAATTCGTTGCCAGTGATAGTGACAAAATTACTGATGGCGATAACGAAAGAGGCTTTTGCAGATTGTTTTGGAAAGAGGAAAGTGCACAGTTATAAGGGAGCGTGATCTCAAAAAGATTACTTTGAAGGAAGGTAAAACCAAAAAAAAAACACGTTGACCAAGATGGGCTGTTCTTTCGTTAGTCGGACAGACGTGTTTAGCGCTAAGCCTTTTCTTTGAGTAAATCGATTTTTTACTAAAATCGACTCCGTGGATTTTATTATCATCATCATCTGTCTTTCAACATCCGTCGTTGGACATAGACCTTCCCCAGGATTCACCACAGTTTTCTATCATGGGCGTCGCAGAGCCAGTACTTTCTGAATTTGTCTAGCTTGTCTCTCCATCTAATGTTCTGCCGGCCTCGGTTGCGCATGCGATCTCAGGGGATCCATGCCGTGAGTCGTGATGTTCATCGGTTGTCCATCATTCTTGCAACATGGCCAGCCCACTGCCATTTGAGATTTTTGATAGATTCTATGATGTCCCTGACTCTTGTCCTTTCCCGGTTGTACTTGTTAAACCCAACCAATTTCTATAAAAATGTACGTCATCTTGTCTCTTTATTTCGTGATCGAGAGATTGTTGGTCCGAAACCACTCGGGAACTAGCTTTGCAATGGTAGTTATAGTTGAGGATGTCGTATATACGTATTGACGTTAGATTAATCAGGACCAGTATGAAAGATGCATGCCTGTACAATGTGTTAATATATTTGAAAAACTTACCGAAAAAAAAATTGCTTCAACATAAAATAGACGAAAAAATATTAATGTCGAGAAAAAATTTAGAAGAGGAAATCAAGCGTAGAATCACTCTATTTTGGCAAGTTTTCGATGGAGTAAGCTCAATCTTAAAGAACAATAAAAAAAAAATTCATTAATCCTAAGAAGAAGGGTACACAAACAATGCATCCTTCCGATCATAACTTATGCAACGTGCACAAGAGAAAATGTGCTCAATCTCACGTAGAGAGATCACAAGACAGGACAGTATATTAGAGGAAAGACAGGTGGCAGAGATATCACAGAAACCATTAGAAGAAAACTCAAATGGCAATGGGCTGGCCATGTTGCAAGAATGTCAGACAACCGCTTGATATCTCAACTCACAACATGGATTCCAAGAGATAATATGCAATAACGAACTAGACAGATTCAGAAAGTATTAGCGCCACGACGCCCATGATAGAGAGGCTTGGCGAATCTTAGAGAAGGTCTATGTCAAACGACGGACGCTGAAAGGATGATGATGGTGATGATTGATGAGTTACATAGGGGTACATACCACTTTAAATACCTATTTTGTGTCATTGCATTAATATCTTTTTTTCGTCTATTTTACGTATAAACATTCTTCTTCAGTTTTCACATAGTAGCGCATAGTGCAGGTAAGTATTCTTCTTCCTGGTATTAAATGAATGAATACTCTCTGGACAGAATGACTATGTATGTCATGTTCCACAAATAGCTGAGTATTTATCAATAAATCACCATTTGTATGAGCAAAATTTATGCAAATAAATATGCATATGAATTAATATGAAAATATCACTCATATGTTAACAGATTTTATACACATGCGTGCATGTGATTTTATTATATATCTTCTTTTATTGGTGTGTGTGTGTTCATGCAAGTATAAACATATGTGTACGAACTAACATTCGTATGAATTGAGTTAGCCTGAAATTACTTATGTTTTTTCCCGTTTAGTTTCAACTAACTTAGATCAAAAAGTTTGTATTGTGACGGCTGTCAAATCACTATGCATTCTTTAAAACAGTTTTCGAGCTTGACGTACATTTGATTATTGATTCTAATGCTTATGAGAGAAGAAATTAAGTAAACTCTTCGGATTCTTATGTTTTTTACGAGAGGGAAAATGCGGTTCGAACGCAAAAAAACTCACTGTTCATGGAGAAGGCACTGCGGATGATCAAATGTGTCAGAAGCGCTTTGTTTTATGCTGGAAATTTCTCGCTAAATGATACAATCAGGTGAATCAGTTGTGATTGATTGCGATCAACTCAAGACATTATTTCTGATTATTCAACGTTATACAACGTGCTCAAAACATCCAAATTTAGCGATGAAAATGATTTACACAAGTACGGTTATGTTATTTGCTTTGATATGTAGCTTCCGCATGAGGTAAGCGGGAAAAAGTCTTCTAGACCGTACTTCCGTGTGTTAATCGCTAGTTAACAGAATAAAACAAGTTGTGACGAGCGATGACAAGAGGATAATTTCCGGGAACATGGAGCGTAAGAGATCGTCGGGCCAACAAAGTGAACAAACAATAACAACCAAATGCCAGGCTTCATCCAAAGAAGGTGGTCCTGTGTACGCAGTAATAGATAGATAGCTTACCGGTACACGAGTATCAGAATGAACGAACATGATTGATGTCTGTGTATACAGGTTCTTGAGAGAATTTACACAATCATGGGTACGGTTGGTACAATGTCATATTTCCTTCTTTTTATGTATTTGGGTGGACAATGGTTAATACCTCATCAATAATTTGATCAGAGGGGACACACGCGGACGGCATGAGAAATATGTGCGATTCTTTTGTGGGATGCAGACTAAATGAAGTTGTGTACCATCCGGTTGTTATAAAACATATTCCGAGTAAAGATAAAAATCAAGAAAGAAAAAAAAAAAGCAACAATCGTTTAACAATCGTTTAAAAAATAGTCGAAATCTACACCGACTGGAAATTCGAAGACACGAACATATTTTCGCAAAAAGATAACTCGTTACTAATTTGAAAAAAAAAAAGAACTCACACACACACAAAATATGGGATAGTTATGTATAAAATGTCTAGGGTTTTTTTAATAGTTAGAAAAAGGATCCAGTCAGTCACTCAATAGAAATCGCCATTCGACCAATGACATTTGGCCGCATGACGTGTTGTGGGTGATCGGTCGAAAAATTATTTTAAAAAGGGATGATCATCAAATAAGTTAATTTTTCTTGTCCCTTGTTGAGCAATGATCACTAAAATAAAGTCTGAATTTTCTATAAAAAAAAAAAAAGCTTGCCAGACACAAACTAAGGGATGAATTTAGCATAAACTTATCATGCAAATTGAACCCTTTTCTAAAAACCTATTAGGGGGTAGATATTTTATAAAATCTTCTTTTTTTTTTCTTAATGTAAAGTGAATGTTGAAATGTGCAGCTTCCAAGCTCTATTGATACTGTCTGTACGCTTAATGCATACACATATACATAGCTAGCCAGATCAACTAGAAAACTGAAGAAACCTATGTTGACTATTTCGATGACAGTTTTGGTTTACGGTTTCTAATATAAACTACAAAACAGCAAATAGTTGATTAAAACATGATCCATTCGGGACAATAACTTCTCTCCTACAATCTTCTAGGGATAAGATGCCATCTCTATAAAAATCTCTTCGTAAAGTAGTCAATAATTCACTAAAAGCCTTCCTTTTATTGATCTTTTCATGGCAGATATGAATTTCAAAATGCTTGACAGAACAATAATCTATGGGTGAAACTTATGGTGAATATTGGTGGGATGCTGCAAGACTTCAATCCCAATTCTCTAAGCTTCGATACCGTCGGTTGAAGGGAGTAAGATGTGGAACTATGATAGTTCATTTCATTCGGTTCATGAAAAGGCCTATCTTTTGAACTTTTTAACCTTTTTTACTGCCTTGAGACGACGTGATATGATCATTGTTGAAACACCTAAGTCTCCAGCGAGTGCTTGGTCTTAAGTCATTACTGTGGATAGTTCTTTATCATTAAGAACAATTTTAGGCCTCACTCAAAGTTAATTATTGATATCCATATTTCCGGACCGAGACCTTGTCTGAAATTGTATTTGAAATATTGTATAACTTCTTGGATAGAGACCATTGCTGTTAAGCCTCAAAGACTTGGGATCACTGTCTTTTTGGCAGCATGCTGTGTTGGCGTGATCAATTTTAAAAAATGTGAAGATGTATGATCAATGAATAAGTCACTTCTCTCGCATTTTGATGGGCAATGATCTCTAAAAAGAAGTCTGATTTTTTTTTTTTTAAACGGATGTGAATGCTACCGGACATTACATTACAAATTGAACCTCCACAACAAAACTATCGGATGGGGACTGGAAAAAATTCTTTTCTGGATATAATATTGAGTGAATGTTTAAATCTTAAGCTCTGTAGCTCCTCTGATGTGGTACGTACGTGTGAAACGTACATACATAATCAACAGACGGACGGACCAACTTAAAAATGAGAGAAAATATATGTTTACATATTTGGTCGACGGTTTCTCATAGATATGAACGGTTTAGCGTATATAGATAGATAAGAAGGAGTACATGGAACTTTTATTTCATCCTGTAGGTGATTTGGTTGAGACTTTTATTCTAGCATGTGAAATATAATCGACACCTAAGCCTACGCATCAGTAAACATACAAAGAAAAAAACACATACGCCCTTCCAAGTAGACTCGTTTATCAGCATTGAAATATTTGAAATTAGAGGAGAATATTTCTGTTGGGACACCGGTTGGCTGTCTTTCTTCTCTGTTAAAATCAAAACATCGGATCGCTTTTTTTTTTGCTTTCTTTCCCTTCCTTTTATTTAAACATCGCTTCAGAGATTCACAAAACACCGGAAGGTATTTCATTTTTTTTTCCTGAAGAGTGTGAATTGTTATGAAACAAAAAAAAAACAACAAAAAAAAAAAAGAATGAGTGTTGGGAGTCATGAAATTCAATTTCGTTTGATTTTTCACAATGGAAACGTTCCCGGATGATCCAAAAGGATAATACGTAAGAAGATTAAATTTTCGCCCAGTCGTATTGTATCAGTACTAAACTACGTGAGGTTAACACCAGGACCTCTGAGGGTGCAGTCGGTGCATTTCAACGGGGCCTTTGGGTGGGGTTGGGGGTCCAAAGGTGACTTGACAGAGTTAAAAGAGGCTGTGATTTTAACAGTCAATACGATACGTCCATTATCAAAATGGATTGATTCTCTCGTGTTTTTGTTTTTTTTGGCTTTTTTTTTGTTTATTTGTTTGTTTGTTTGTTCCTCTCTCTCTCTCTCTCTCTCTCTCTCTCTCTCTCTCTCTCTCTCTCTCTCTCTCTCTCTCTCTCTCTCTCTCTCTCTCTCTCTCTCAAAACAATACAAACTCCTCTGTAATCAGTTTCTTTTGCTGTCTTCAGTTTTTTTTTTGGTGGGGGAGAGCCTTGTTTGAAACCTTCAATTTCTTTCTCACGTCTCTCATTTTTTTTTTAAGGGGGTCATAAGAGGTCTTTGTTTTAGCAGCCAAATCTTCCCAACCCCACCCACCAACCCTGACGGATTGACATTGTCTATTTTGCAGTCCATGGTCTCTGACATCTCCTCTATGTTCTCTCCTGCAATCATCTCGCTGGTTTTTTTGGGGGGAGGGCGGGGGTTTCCTCTCTTCCATTCGGATTTTCTTCTTTCCTGAGTTCCCTCCCTTTCGTTTTCTCCACCATTTCATCAACGATCTTCATTATTTCCTTCCTTGCTACATTTTTTATTTTCATTCGTATTCTCTTCCGAGTTCTTCTATGATCTTCTCTTTCATTCCTTTTCAAACCGTGCTTTTGAATTCCCAAAGATCCTCCTTCAGCCCTTTATTCCTCACCCCACCACCTCTTGGTTGTTCATTTTCTCTGCCTTTGCTGCACATCGTCTAATCAATTTTTCTTTCACGCTCCTAACAGTGCCATGCAATATATCTGCTATTTCTTGTGTATCCAATAATTCCTTTCTGAAATGGATTCACTCTCGATACACAACTGTTCATTACAGCCGTCGCTGATGGGGCCTCTCTCATTCTATATACCAGTTTGCAGCTTCTTTTCTCTGACTTTGGTGCCATTTCTCAAGTAGCCCTCCATTATTACAATAATAGTTATTGGTAATGATATGCTTGTAATGCCTTCAATATGTATGATCAAAAAAACGTCCGTCTGAAAGATCGCCGTTCGAAAAATTACTTATATTCCAGAGCTTTGAAAAAAATGGTTACAGTCGTTATTCCTCTGCATGCTGCGTAAAAATAGGTTGCATCTGTTAAGCTTTAAAAACCATGTCCACTCTCAGGTGAGAATAGGGTGGCTAAAGTACGAGGGTGTTCATGCAGTGTGTGTAGCATGAGGGGGGCAAAAACGCCTTATAAAATGATCTCGGAAGCCTTGGTCAGCACCATTAGTACATTAATAACTCATACTTTTATGTGTAATTATTCACTAAGTTTCAAGGTCACGGGTATGGGACATCCAGCAAGAATCGAACACATTACACGGTAAAGATAATCAGCAAGACCAGCTTGTTAACCATTACACAATACCGAAGCGCCTCCATACTTATGTGTACGTTGGTATATAAGCCAGCAGCCTCATGATGAAAAATATTTATTTCACACAATATATATATATGTATATTTGTGTATTTTTCAACACAATCTTATTTGTCAATGCACTAAATTCAATAATATCAAGTATGAATATATCGTAAAGATCTTAAAATATCACCGGACACACATAAAATAATTTACTGAGAACTTCAACGTAGACAACTGAAAAAGAAACCTTGTACACTATGTTGGCCTGCAGTAAGATGTTGAGATTCGCTTGTTAAAGGTACTGTACTGTTTTTATTATCATTTTCTGCCTATATTACGTTGCTGCAATAAAACTGGTGTTAATTTCAATGGCTAGACCTTCACCTGTTGCTGCTATGGCTGAACTTACCTATCCTGTATACATCTCATCAGTCAATAACGGGCTTGCAATGGACGTGGAACATCTTTTTACATCTTCGTTCGTGAAACCAAGCCGTGATAACACCATACTTGTACCTGGTGAATATATCTTTATGCCTGAAGCTAAGGGTTGCTCGTAGCCCTTCCGATCAAACCACAGAAAACTATTGAGTCAATCAATCCCCATTTTTTTAAACTGTTCTAAATAACGACCTAGATTCGATAATACATTATGATTTCAACAGGGACAAAGTAGTTGTTACAATTGACCAAAATGTTTATGCATGTTCAGGAAATTCTTGTAATATATATATATATATATATATATGTGTGTGTGTGTGTTTACCATATATATACGTATGTATGTAATATGAAACAGATATATGATCCATCAGAATGAATTATGAATTGCGTTGAATGATATAAAAACTCTTATTTGAATCGATCTCCCGTCATCACACGGTTAATATATTACCTGGCGTAGACAACTTAAATAGAATAAATAATTAAAGAAAATGGGGCTGCTGTAGGAATCGAACCTGCGACTGAAAGAGTAGCTGCTTCAACGCACCATTCCTTTTACTATTGAGCTAAAGGAAATGAAAATTTGGGCCTTTTGCATTACCGGTGTCTGTCTAGCTCAATGGTAAGAGCAACGTTGGAGCGGTCATCAGAGGTCAGGGCCACCTACCCTATTTTCATAATTTGGTCAAATGACTACGTTTGTACAAAAATTTGGAGCCTTTGGGGTGCAGCCATCTCGATTACATTGGACAATGCCGAAATTGACCTTATCCTAAATTGACCTTTGGAGGTCACTGGTGGCCAACGCCACTCATCTTATCTCCATCTACAGCTGTCTTTGTAAAATTTGAAAAATAGACTTTTTTTAGAAAATCCCAAAATTGACCACACCAGAGGTCAGCACCAATTATCATATGCTCATCTAGGGGTCAAGTTATCCTTGCACGCATCCTATGTCCATCCTTGGATCAATTTACCATTATTCACAAATTTTCAGCCGGTAAGGTGTAACAGTTAAATAGTCTATTATACGTGAGTTTTGCTTGGAACAATCAAGGGAACATTTACCGTGTTTATATTAGTCGATACAGTGAGTGTAAAATATACCCGTTACGTTTCAAAAAAAGTTTTTTCAACATATTCCTATACCACCAAAATTGACAGAATTTAGACCAAGGAATCTTGACTTCGGCATATCATTTTTTGAATGTTCAATCATTACATATCATGATCTTTATGATGATTATTGCTGTTAGATAATATGATAGCATTGTTGTTGTTGTTGTTGTTGTTGTTGTTGTTTCGAGTTGATGTTAAAGTGCATTATCAGATTGTCTATGACGGTCTTTCTAGACAGTTTGACGAATACTTCTGTACTGTTCGCAAGTGTCCACTTTATCTCTTTTTAAGAGTATTTGCTGCCAATATTTAATTGTCACTCAGATCTGACTTTCTTTTTCTTCTGGCCAAGATAAAAACATGGTGTCAGAAGTGGAATCTTTGAAAACTTGGAGTCAGGGGAAATTTGGAAGAAAAAAAAAGAACTTTTGATACCAGAATTAGATTCTTATCTTTTAGAATTTGATGGAAAAAGATTTTCTTATTAAAGAATAGGAAAATCTTCATCTCAAAGCCTTTTGATTTCATGAACGCGGGGAAAGTGGCGAAGATGGTCACTGCGATTTCAACGTTTTTCGGCAAGCATCGGAACCATGCAAAAAAGACGACCAAACTCAAATCTATACACTTTTGTATCGTATGAGAAGCGAATCTGAGAATGTGTTCAGAGTATAGTTGTGGTTTCTACCAGCTGTAGATTTGTCTGTCACTGCGAGTCTGCTTCTTCTGCACAAGATGAGAAGATGTATAGGATACCGTATGGAGAAAAAATTCAACACAAACTTTATGTCCAAAATACATGAGTAGGCTAGGTTTTATTTGAGGGTACAATTTCCAGGTGAACCAACTGAGACTTTTATACGCGCTTTGCACGAACAGGTGGAATGTTGTGATTTCGCGAGGAATAGCGACCAAATAAGCGATCGTTTAGTAATTGATCTGCAGGGCAAAGAATAATCCGAAGGATTATAACTAATTCCGCACTTGAAACTAAAAGAGGCGACGGAGACACAAGAATTAATGAACAAATAGATTCACAGATGAAGGAGATACAAGCGAAAGCAGTTAATGAGGTTAAAACTTCGCTGAAACCACGGCCATCAACTGGCAAAGAAAGCAGATAAAATACAGTAACAGCTGATCAGCAGATGTGATAGAGGTATTGAAATCATCATCATCATCATCATCATCATCATCATCATCAGTCTTTTAACGTCCGTCGTTGGACATAGACCTTCCCCAGGATTTGCCACAAGTCTCTATCATGGGTGTCGCAGAGCCGGTATTTCCTGAATCTGTCCAGTTCAACTCTCCATCTTGTGTTCTATCGGCCTTGGTTTCTCATGTGATCTCTGGGGATCCATGTTGTGAGACGTGATGTCCATCAGTTGTCTTTCATTCTTGCAACATGCCCTGCCCATTGCCATTTGAGTTTTCTAATAATTTCTATGATGTCACGGACACCGTTTCTCCATGTAAGGTTGGGCATGATTCTCTCATGTGTCCGTTGCATACTTCTCAGCTTGCAGGTTTGTCTCTTTGTCAGGTTCCATGTTTCAGCTCCATAAGTGACTGTCGGGAGAATGCATTGGTTGTATACTCTTCTTTTCAGGATTATTGGGATCTAAAAAAACAACCCCCCCCCCCCCAGTCTTCAATAATAATACGCACCAGCATTTACCTCTGCATACTCAAGTACAAAGTATCCTTCAAACCTGTAAACATCAGACAACCACAGCACCATGAATAGTGCAGGTTTTTATGTAGTATGGTTAAGGTATAGGTGTATAAACGAATGAAACAAAGTATAAGCTGACCCCTCCCCCGCAAAAAAAAAAAACAAACAAACGCTTCAAATCATAATAATACCATGAAGAGTGCAGTTTTGATCAGCGAAGTTTTCTAACAGATGACGTGTTTGGCTTCCATTTTCTTCCTCATATACTGCGCTGTCTTGTGATCTCTCTATGTGATGTTGAGCATGATTTTTTTCTTTCATGTACGCGTTGTATGCTTCTCAGTTTGTGAGTCTGTCTCTTGGTTAGGTTCCATGTTTCAGCTCCATAAGTGACTATTGGGAGGATGCATAGGTTGATCTTGCTCTGCCAAAGGCTTCCCATCCTAGGATGATTGTTTGCTTGATCTCTTCCTTTTTTGTGGGTTTCATAGAGAATCGTTGTCCTAGGTAGATGTAGTGGTCTACTTTCCCCAGTTTTGCATCTTCGATTTTGACAGTTATGTCCTTATTCTCAATGTGATCGTTGCACATGATTTTTGTTTTACTGAAGCTCATGTGTCGGCCAACTCTTCTGCTTTCTTCGTTTAGTTCATCTAGCATTAGTTGGAGGTCATGTAGGTTCTCTGCAAAATGGACGGTGTCGTCTACAAATCTTGGGTTGCTCAGATATTCGCCGTCTATTTTGATTTCTCTTTTCTCCCAGTCCAGGTTTCGGAAGATCATCTCGAGGCAGGCTGTGAAGAGTTTGGGTGAATTGGTATCATTCGTCTTACTCCTTTTCGGAGCTGGAAGGGTTCAGAGTCCTTATGTACCCTGAGAAAGTAGTTGCTGTGAATGTATATATATTGTAGTACTTTGACGTGTACAGGGTCTACACTTTGTAGAGTGATGGCCTTCATAACTATGGGGATTTCTGCAGAGTCAAATGCCTTCTTGAAGTCCATAAATGCTACAGCGAGTGGCATTTTGTATTCTACTGGTTTCTCCTTCAGCTGATTTATTGAATGGAGATGGTCCATGGTCGAGTAGTTTCTTCAAAATCCAGCCTGCTCTCGTCTGGTTGGTTTTCATTTAGTGTTTTAGGGATCCGGTTGGTGATGATTTTTGCCAAAAGTTTAGAGATGGAGTTTAGTAGGCTTACAGGCCTGTAGTTGTTGAGGTTTTGGGGGTTTCTTTTTTTTATGTAGAAGCATTACGCTTGCTGTGTTCCAGTCTTTCGGAACTTTACTCTGTTTTAGACATAAGTTGAATAGAATAGCTAGTTTGGGGCGGGGGGTTGACGATCTAACCAGCTTTTTTGAGTATATCGATGGTGATGTTATCTGGTCCAGGGACTTTTCCTTTTTTTGTTTGTTTGATGGTGTGTTTAACCTCCCATGGTGTAACTTCGGGGAAGTCCTCGAACTGATTGTTTGCGTCTTGCGTATCTTGGTCGACGTTTTGCTGCCCCATGTCTTGAAGAAGAAAGTTCTTGGCAGAATTCTTGGGCGCGTTCGACAATTGTCTCTGTCCGTTGTTGCCTGCGTTTTTTTTTTTTTTTTTTGTTTTTTGTTTTAGGGTATGCAAGTTATTTGTTTCTATCGGCATTTTTCGAGAGTAGTTTCGACGTCGTATACCTTCTTTTGTCTTCTCTTTCTATCTGATTGTTTTGTTTAATTCGGTCTCCTCTATTTTTTTTCCTCTTGTTATTGGTGGTGGTTGGTAGTTTCTGCGTTTTTCAATGAGTTTTCTTGGTTTCGTCAGAGATTTTACTAAGGGTCTGTGTGCTTCTTGGCTTGAACATAGCGGTAGCTTCTATTGGAGAGGTTGTTATTTTACTGTGGAGTTCGTTGATGTTGGTGTCGGTCTCATCAGTAAGTATTTTAAATCTGTTTTTCAATTCTAGCTTGACGGGTTGAGTGAGTTCTTTCGCGTTGTAACAACTTTTGGGGATGATGAAAGTGATTATGTTTGAGGGACAAGAAGATTTGGTCCTCGTCGTGGTTGACTAGCGTACGTGCGGCCATGTAGATGTGGAAGGGAAGGAAGCTGTACGAAAGAATGGAATGCACGCCAAGTGTGAAGTTTGACGCGCATTGATGAAACAAAGTAGAATGAAGACTTACACATATTTTTTACCAGACAGAAGACGTATGTTTAGTACAAGAATGAAGGTAAGGTACATGTAAGGATAACATAAATACGATCGATCGTGAGAAGTAATGTTAGGAGAAGAATTACCGAAAGGTGGGAGCTTTCTTGTATTGATAGTACTGGCGTCGGAGTTGGAGCAGAGTTGTATGAACGCGTGGATTCCCTATGGTTGGATAGCTCCAAGATAATACGTGGAAACCGGGTTCAGTGTGCGAACCTTACTGCAAAGCAAGTGAGTTAACTTGGGAGCTATTCTCTGACACTGTTAGACTCTCGACGGCAGACCATGAAAGACATAGAACAAGGAGTTTTATCCATGTGTGTTGCCCGAAGTGAGGATGGTGGTTCAGATCGAATCGGCCGGTGGGTCAGCGAAATGATAACGATCTTAGGGAGAAAGAAAGAGAGTGGCCAGCCGTAAAGGCCAGGGCTAGAGGTATGACCAGCTAGGGGTCCTGGCGCCAATGAGTATTGGACCAGGGAGGTGGAAAGAGAGAGAGAATGGCCGGCCGCAAAGGTTGTTTGAGCTAGTGAGCATTGGACCATGTGCGTCCAGGGGTTTTATAGGGGTCGATGGAGGAATTGACGTTTTGGATATCTAGCTAAAAGAAGAGTTTCGTACTTAATTCCTAACTAAAAGTATAGGGGGTACTACAGTTCCTTTGGTACGTTCAATGGTTGCTGTTTGGTGAGGAACATTTTTCTACGTTCTTATATCTTTATAGGTTCTTACATTTTACCATTCTATGGTCGCTTCCTATGTTTACTCGGTTTAGAATTTGAACGTCTTAGGTGGTGTCGCTTCAGTCCGTTAGGATGTAGTCTATTTCGTTTTTGGTTCCCTGGTTAGAGCTCTTCCAAATCCATTTTCTCCTGGGGTTCTCTTTGAAGAATGTATTCATGATCTTTTTTCTTTTCAGTCTAGACCAGATGAAACACTACTTTGTTTCAATTTCCTTTCTCTCATTTTTGTATATATATTTCTTTTAAACTTTGGATCAAATTCTGTCAGTTTTGAAGCTATATAATGATGTTAAAATGAACTTGTCGAAATGAATCGGATACTTTTTTGCACTCACAATACTATGCTCACTAGAAGCAAAGATTAAACATAAGATGCTTGCCCACGAGTTGATGTGTTTACTGCGGTGGACAGTGGTCGGATCTGACGCAATATCTCTCCGCTGTCATTAATGCTTATTCGTACTTGTGTCTACATGAAACTTTGGCGAACCTTCTATTAACTATAGCAGGTCGTCCTTCGTCCGCAGACACACATGCGTATTAATACACAAGAAAAATATATACATGAATTCGTTATGCTGGGCGAAAGTAAAGAGAGGACGAGCACCCGACAAGTCCGATTAAACAGACGTCGTATTCTACACGAGACCACCCACAAGATCCGTCTTGCCCATCCGTTTGTTTCAAAGGATACCCCTACCCCATAGACTCAATCTATCATCTTTCTCAGCGGAACAAGACAACTAAGATAAGATCTTTACCTTACCAAGCCGGAATGAAGCAGACTGCACTGTCTCACCCAACCATAGGTTTTTGGTTCGCATATATATATATATATATATATATATGTGTGTGTGTGTGTGTATGATGTGTATCTAGGTATGTATTAGTTTGTTTGCTTTAAAGTATGTATATTTGCTTTTAATTCTGTGTGTGTGTGTGTAAGAGAGAGAGAGAGGGGAAGAGAGAGAGTTTGTGTGCAGTGATCTCTTTGAATATAAATATATGTGTATATTTATTAGTATAAAGATTAGGTTGTAACATTAAAAATGTCTACCCAGCCATAGGTTTCCGGTTTGCGTATATTTGTACATGTTATGTGCATCTGGGTATATATTAGTTTATTTACATAAAAACATAATCAAATGATTATGTTTTTTTCCCTCTAATTGCGTGCGAACGATGATAGTTTCTATAAATTTACATGTATGTGTGTGTGTACATTTATTAATATAAGTATTATGTTGTTATGTATGAAATGTCATTTTTTGGACGGTAAGATAAAGGATATACACACCAAAAAAGGGTAATGTTGAAACAAACTATGACCCATTTGAGGCAATAACCCTTTTCCAACGATTCTCGAATAATGGTTAATATGCAATCGTTATAAGTTCTCTCGGTTCAGGGCCCACAAGCTCAGTGAAACGCGAATTAAGTATATTTTCTTTCATTGGGTTCGTATGCACGTGTGTATATCAGTACATGTGTGTGTGTGTGTGTGTGTGCAAATGATAATTCATGCACAGTGATCTCTCTGAATATACATGTATTAATATTAAGCTGTTACGAATGAAAGGTCGTTTTTTGGAGCAATGAGATGAAGGACTTCGTTTAGAAACTTGATATCTTTGACAGTGTCGCTTTTGTCTGCTAGAATGTAGACAATTTCGTTCTTGGTTTCGTGATTGGAGCTCTTTCGATTTCATTTCCTACTGAGTTTCTTCTTGAAGAATGTGTTCATGATTTTGAAACCATTAGCTTTTGCAAAATGCACAAGATCATCATCTCTCTCGTTCTGTACTTTGTATCCGAATCGGCAACGCACATTTCATCACCTCGTCCTATCTGAGCGTTGAAGCCTCCCATAATGATGTTGAGGTATTTTGGGAAATCTTGAAGAATAAAATTCAAGTTGTCTATCTCCCTGCTTGACAGTGAACTGCGAGCATAAACTTGAATGGTACTGTTTGCACTTCTTCCAAAGTTGTCAGAATGATAAGATGCAAAAATTCAAACTAACACCGAGAAAAAACACAGGAAAATGTTCTGCACCAAATTGCAACCACTTAGCGTACGAAAAGAGATCACTCAAGGATTGAACTTCCGACAGAACCAGGAGAAAACAGCTCAACAACAGAACAGCAACCTCTCTGATGGAATATGTTTAAGCCAAAGAGCAAACAAACCATTAGTAAACTCATGAAAGAAACCGAATATCTCATGTAGAAACGCAGAAGACTTGATCCGACGACAACAGGAGGAAGATTGGAGTAAGCAAACTTAACAAAACCATCCAAAAGAAACGAATACATGATAAGTGAAAGTACATGATCGCGGTCATTTCAGTACAGGAAGAATGTTAAGAACTAATGTGCTCAAAAAAAGAAACAGTTCGTGGAAGGCGAATCAAGCCACCAAACAAAAAAAAAAGGAAGACACCGAGATCAGATAGCATCATCATCGGCCAACTCAAAAAAGAAACACTCCAGGTTGGCAAGTTTTCGGCAGAGCAAGCTCAACCTTTCAAGAAAATCCCATTCGTCCTAAAAAGAAGGACATACAACCAATGCATCCTTCCGATAGTCACCTACGGAGCTGAAACATGAAACCTAACCAAACGTGCACAGGAGAGGATCATGCTCGACTTCACATGGGGATATCACATTACATTAGAAAATAAACAGTCAGAGATATCATAGAATCAATCTATAAAAAACTCAACTGGGCTGGTTATGTTACAAGGATGTCAGACAACTCCTCGACATCATGACTCACAACGGGATCATATGAAAAAGTGCGGCCGGCAAAATAAGATAGCGTGATAGACAACGTTCATGATAAAGAGATTTGGCGAAGGTCTATGTTAAACAGAGAACGCTAAAATGTAATTGCTGCTGCTGCTGCTAATGATGATGATGATGATGATGATGTGAAGGGTGCCATGAACGGTAAAAAACAGTAGATGTTTAAACAAAATCTGACCCATTTGAACCAATAACCTTTTTTCAACCATCCTCAAATGGTAATATGCCATCCACATAAAAAATTTTTAGGTTTAGACGTCACAAATTCTCTAAAAGCATGAATCGTAATTCCACTATTGTTGAGCATTTTATTTTTGTTACGGATATGAATTTCAAAATGGTTGAAAATATGATTTTGTGCAGCAGAAAAGCTAGGTAGACATGGAGAATACTGAAGGGCCTCATATCATCTGGACACAGTCAGCTGAGAGGCATGGACCTGACTCTGTCATGGAGCATTGAGTTTCAGTATTGGTATCAATATTCCCAGACCTAAACCTATTGAACCAATGCAGAACGGTTTGCACTGTAGTAGTTTTCACTCCAAATGCTTTGTTGGAGTCATCAGCAGCTTGGCAAGCATTTTGTTTTAATCGTACTTGTAAATTAGTCAGACTTCTTCCGGAGATAATGTTGCTGTTGAAATCCCAAGAACAAGGCAAACAAACACAATTACTTTGGTAAAGCTTTAGCTTTATTTCCTATGATGTTAGAAAACGCCATATCATGAGTAGCACTCAAATATGATAGAAGGTGCATATATACAGAGAGCGCAAAAATATCGGATATATTACAAAAACTTCATTTTAATATCCTCGTACAGATTCAAAGTTGACAAGATTCGGACCAAAACCTAAAAAATACGAAAAACAAAAATATACTGAAACAAAATTGAACATTGGAAAGGTATGTGCAAAAAAAATTAAAAATCTTTGGTCCAAATTCCGTCAGTTTTCAATGTGTATACACGTCTCACAACATGGATACCAGGGATCACATAAGAAACCGAGGTCGACAAAACACAAGATGGAGAGATGAACTTGACAAATTCAGGAAATACTGGCTCTGCGATGCCCATGATAGGGAATTGTGGCGAATCCTGGGGAAGGTCTATGTCCAACGACGGACGTTGAAAGACTGATGATGATGATAAGGATCTCAAAATGAACTTTCTGTAATGTATCGGATACTTCTTGAACTTATTGTATGTACGAGGGTCGCTCTGAAAGTAATGCCACCTATTTGATTGCGAGGAAACTACTACTGACTCAGGGAGAACAATAACTCCGTTGGATGGACTTACTTTTCAGCTACAGAACACTGTTTTTTCACTTAGTCACCATCACTGGCTTAGCATTTTTGCCAGTGATGAACAATAGCCCACGTACTGCGCGCAAAAAAGATCTGCACCGCACTTTTTCACTCCAGGAAAACGTCTCCGTAGTACATATTTCATCGACCCGAAAAGATGATAGTCGGGAGGTGTCAAATCTGGACTATAAGATGGACAGTCTCTGCTATTTCAACTATAGGTGTATTCATTTTTATCTATATTTGTTGTCGTTATTATTATTATTATTATTGTGTCATCCACAGACAGCTGCTTCGATGTATTAGATCTCTTTGGTGTAGATATAGATTTTCCATTAATCCTTCCAGTACCGCAAGGCAGGATTGAAACCTTCGCTTCAGAACCGGAGACCGATATCCTACCTCTGAGCTACGGAACTGGACAGTCAGTAAAGCTGAATTTAAGCGATATATTTATTTACACATAAATCCCCCATCCACCACGATGCTCGATTGCTATGGAAGAGCATTGCATGAGCTTACAATGGATGTCATATATATATATATATATATATATATGTATATATATATATATATATATATATATATATATATATATATATATATGTATATATATATATATATATATATATATATATATATATATATATATATATATATATATATATATATATATATATATATATATATATATATATATGGTGTTGAGCGCGCTATTATGGTTAGCTTTGAAGTCTGCAATATTCTCTTTCGGAAAAAAATCTTTTTTTTACGTACCAGGTAGACTGAATATTTAGTCACAAAAGAAGTGTACAGGTTTTGATTCGAGGAATTCTTCAAGAATTTTTTCGGCGTCTTGAACTCAATGGAAGAGTGATGCCATGACATGTGAAAAATTGATACAGCAATACCTTTAATGGTGTGATTAATTTGATCCAAAATTTCTTCGCTGATCAAAGCAGCACTCTCCATGGTATTATTATGATTCAGAGTGTTTGTTTGTTTTGTTGCTTTTTTTGGGTGGGGGGGTCCAGCTTATACTTAGTTTAATTCGTTTATACACCTATACCTTAATCGTACTACATAAAAACCTGCACTATTCATGGTGCTGTGGTTGTCTGATGGTTACAGGTTTGAAGGATACTTTGTACTTGAGTATGCAGAGGTAAATGCTGGTGCGTATTATTATAAAAGACTTTCTATTTAATCACTGTTCCACCACAGCAATATGTGACACAAGGTCGGGCTTAACGTGGGAAGAAATAGTAGTCAACTCCAGCCGACGCAGTTACCGTTGAAAAGCTCAACGTCACCTGCGAAAGCTGGGCTGAGTAATAATGGGAGAGCCTAATCCTAAAGACTAATCCTAAAGAGAAGAATATACAACCAATGCATTCTCCCGATAGTCACTTATGGAGCTGAAACATGGAACCTGACAAAGAGACAAACCTGCAAGCTGAGAAGTATGCAACGGGCACATGAGAGAATCATGCCCAACCTTACATGGAGAGACCATAAAACAGTACAGTATATAAGGAAGAAAACGGGTGTCCGTGACATCATAGAAATTATTAGAAAACTTGAATGGCAATGGGCAGGGCTTGTTGCAAGAATGAAAGACAATCGATGGACATCACGTCTCACAACATGGATCCCCAGAGATCACATAAGAAACCGAGGCCGACAAAACACAAGATGGAGAGTTGAACTAGACAGGTTCTGGAAATACTGGCTCTGCGACGCCCATGATAGAGATTTGTGACGGATCCTGGGGAAGGTCTATGTCCAACGACGGACGTTAAAAGACTGATGATGATGATGATGATGATGATGATGATGATGATGATATCTCCACTAAGAGATGATCGTTAACCTGTCAACCAGCAAATAATACCCTGAAATAAATAGAGGGGTCAAAAGATGGACTGGGGAAATTGTGGGAAGGGTGCGAGTTGAATGTTCGAAAGCAAAGAGCGTGCTTACTTACCAGACAGGTTCGATGCCCACCCCCTGCAATAAGCATCACCATTTTTATCATTTTCCCGAGAGTGCAGGTGGTCTAACGGTTTACAGTTCGGATATGGAATCGGCGGAACCAGTTCAAACTCAGGCTGGGAATGGTTGCTTCCGAGCCGGTGGTAAAATACATAAAAATACAGATAAACCCAACCGAATGCATCTGCAGTTCATTCTATATCACCATTCATTATTGAGTACTGGGCATTTATCATTGGGGGGGGTGTTTTTATGAAATATCGAGTCGGTACATTAATAAGTTTGTGGCCTAATGATCGAAAAGGCATTTATTTCACAGAGAAATTGTTTTTCAAGATGCTCCCCTTCCTTGTCAAGACGCTTAATCCAGTGATGACTTCTAATCGTTTAGATCAAGTATCATACGATGAAAATTTCAGATCAAAATTCAGCAAATGGGTCAGACTATGGATCAACAATTCTTTACTTCTGATCTTCGCAGTTTATTCACTCTCGTAGATTGATGGCCTTCGTTAAGATGTGGTGTACAAAAAGCAACCACCGAAATTATGAAGGCAAACAGCCGTCAAAAACTAATAATAATGGTTTACATTACATCCAATGAGAAATGAATAATAGAATAGTTACTTTGAATACCATTTAAGTAGTAACATACAGAGTCATGTGTCCGAATATATATATATATATATATATATATATATATATATATATATATATATATATATTAAGAAATGGACATATTTGGTCGGACAGAATTAATTGTAAATTAGGTTATATTATATAGAAATTAATTTTGAAATCATCTCCCATCATTACAGGCTTCATATATCACTCAATTTAGACAAAGTTAATAGAATAAACAATTGGAGAAAATGGAGCAGCTGTAGAAATCGAATCTGCCACCGATAGGGTAGCCGCTCCAGCATTCCTGTTGCGGTCTCATTTTCTTTAATCGTCTATTCTATTCCTTTCATTATTTTTATCTGGCTTGAATGCATAATACCAGCTATGACTGACGGATACGAAACATAGAAACTAAAAAAGCAAACTGAGAAGCATCACAGGATCACACAAAGCGCCATGGAAAGAGCAATGCTAGGAACAACTCTAAGAAAGAGAAAAAATCAACATGGATCAGAGGTAATACTAGAGTGAAGTATATCATTAAAAAAATTAAGCAACAAAAAAAAAGATGGGCCGGACACTTGGAAAAAAGAAATTAAACCAGATGGAGCAGATTGGGAGAGGCTTTTTTCCAGCAGTGGACATGCTATTGATGATGATGATGATGATGATGATGATGATGATGATGATGATATAGATGATGATGATATAAGTATGCATGTGTGCGTGTTAGAGAGATGAATGAGCGTAGATCCGACAGAATGTTGTGTAAATTGGACAATGTGGGAAGGAAAAGACCAGAGACTTGTTAGCACATCTCGAATTCTTTATCAAAATGTAACTTGCTTACGGGAAATAATGGGCTTTCTTCTACAGAATCAACAAAAAGTATTTGGGAAGATGATGAAAATACTTGTATCTATGTCTCTCTTTCTTTCTTTCTCTCTCTCTCTCTCTCTCTCTCTCTATATATATATATATATATATATATATATATATATTCAATATTGATATACAGACAAAAACAGAATGTGACAATCGGCGATTCACTTGTCTCTTTGACTCTTTTTGTATCTTTTCTAAATTTCGTTTAATAATCAGAAAATATTGAACGTAAACAAGAAAATGCGTATCGTTTTGATATTTCATTAGTAGAATGGAATTGCAAATTAGCTGGAAAATTCCCGTCATTTATTCACAGCAATAGTGAATTAGTACATGTGTATATTATGCATTGTCATAAGATTTGGTTTTTATCACTATAATTGCAACGATAAAAGTTTTTTTTTATTTTAGTACAGCTGTAAAATGTCACGTGTAGAATCATGATATGATCTGAACAAATGATGAGAAATCCCAAAGATATGCTATGAATCTGAGGCAAAACTACAGAAATTTAACTAAAGAGTTAATAATTGCTTTTTTATAGATGAAACCTTGGTTATAGAATATATTAGTCAATGATTCTAGTTGTAAATATCAACATCTCATGCAAATAAGTTAGGAAATGTACCTTTCATCTTTAACTAAAAACAGTGGGAAGGAGAAGAAGGCGCATCATTCTGATGTTTTTGTGAAAAAAAAAAATTTGGCACCTCAAAGACTAAACTTCTCATATCCTGACAGTTGACGAACCTAGCTACATGTTATGGTTGGCACCCTCGTCTACACATTCACTTTCTCTCTTTTTTTTCTTTCTCTCTCTCTCTCTCTCTCTCTCTCTCTCTCTCCCTATCTCTCTCCCTCTCCTTCTCTCTCTCTTTCTCTCTCTCTCCCTCTCTCTCTCTCTCTCTCTGTATATAAACGTATATGCATGCACGTGTGTATATATATATATATATATATATATGTATATATATATATATGCATATATCTATATTCATATGTATCTATACATATGCGTATATCTACGTGTATGCTTATTTATATATATATATATATATATATATATATATATGTGTGTGTGTGTGTGTGTGTGTGTGTGTGTGTAATTTTTTTATTTCGTTTGAGAAATTCCAAAAGAAAGTAATTGGTCGACACCATTACCATCCTCGAAAGGTTTATCAGTTGAAGATAACGGCAATGGGTGTGCCTACTAAAAGACAGGATGGGTGAGGTGATTTATACCACCAGCTGGGGACATCTAGCTCTGCGGATTGGTCGGCAAACACTTGCAGACCAATTCAAAAGTCAAGTGAGTTTGATCTTCCTTGGATGCCCCCACTGTGATGCCCTTGTACCAAAGCAAGCTCGACTACAAGGGCACGTTTTGTATCATGTTTTTGAGATGAGAAATTATTATTGTCTATCATACACTGATTTACTCAGACTGGTCTCTTCGTCTTGATTGTTATAGTTGCAACGTCCTTTTTGTATATCTGGCGTTGTTGGGACCCTTCTTCAGATTTTGCACTTCACGACACCAGGCAGTTAACTAGATACGCTTTACCAACCCGCCAGGTACAATCCGATAGTGGAAATCTGGAACCTTACACACAATGTCGTTTGTCTGCCTCTTTTAATGGGCTAGATTGTATGACATTTTTGCACTACCCAACCTCACAACTGCCTGGCAGATCACTCGATAAGCTCTACCAACCCGCCAGGTACAACCCGATATTGGAAACCTCGAACATTACATATAATGTCGCTTGTCTGCCTCTTCCAATGAACCAGATTATATGACTTTTTGTACTACCCAACTTCACGACCGCCAGGCAGTTTACTCTATACGCTTTACTATCTATCCCTCCTATCCATGAGACCAAATGGGGGCAATCCGATAGTGGTAACCTGGAGCTGATGCCAAATGTATCGTGATCCGCTTTTCGACAACATCAGCGAAGCCGAGAGGATGACTCTGTCGACTGGGCATGCAGTCTTGCTCCCAGAGGAGGTCACTTCAGTGTTGTTCCATTGTCTGTCAAGACAGAAAGGGGCCTATCTTTTCAATTTATGACCCTTACTGGTACGGCAACTTATTGCGATCAAATGTTTATCATGATGACCAGCAAGTTCAAATTTAGCTACCGCACATAATATTCATATCGTGTAATTTATCTGGACTTTCCCAAGCACAACACTGACCATAAACAAAAAAAAATTGCTTTATCCCATCAGCATCTCTGGTATCCCTTGCTTTTGGTGATTAGGAATGAAGTGGTTCTATAGCACATTGATTCTTACACAGGGGCCGGGTTATTTCAAACAAGTTAAATTTCCTAATCAGTTTTGCCTTTGTTCAAATTATCTAGTTTTGATTATTTACTTGGTTCATAGTTCACTGACTCCAACATCATAGTTATCGAGCGCCTGTAGATGCATGTAGATTCTCGTAGTCCTTGATTAAGTTTAAAGTTTATGGTTCATGATTATGAATAAGTGGGTGACCAAACGATTAGCAGCACAGAACATGGAATCTACGAAGCGAGTTCAAACTCCTGCTGAGACACTTCGCGTTTACTTCAGTCCAGAGTCGTGATAGTAAGCCGTCGGACAGAGTTGGGAACGTGTTCCCGGAATGTACGGTGAACGGGGCTCTAACAATGGTTGACGAGCCTTGCAAACTAGTAGTAGGTTATCATAAATTGCATAAGTAAAATGAAGGAGAATAAGAAAAAAACGGGTGGACGAAATAATGGAGCCAACGTCTTCATCCCTTTCTGACAACTTGAGTAAAAATGAAAGGTATAGATATGAATAATGGGGTTTCCTGTGGTGGCAAACAATGTTGTTGTTGTTTTGGGGGGTTGGGGGATTTCTCAATCCTCATGGGCTCTATTCATATATCCTAGTTTGGGGGGATTTGCACTCCAAAATATGTAAGGTCTTTAAGTGAAGGAACTCACATATAATACATACTGACAGGTCTTACAACTACGACTATGCAAGGTACTGGAGTGATTAAAACTAGATGATAATTTACTCTTCGGTACAAACTCAGCTATTGGACAAATGTCAGAAATTAATCTCACTGAACCAGCACCACGAGGGAATCCTTTTTCCAACTAAGTACTAACAACATTAAACTAAAACAGTAGTTCTCAAACTTCATTGAATGGTGAGACTCTAAGGAACATAGTCAACTTACGTATTATCAATTCTTTACTACATTAAAATGTGAATATACATTGGTGTATATTAGGTCATAATTAGGGTATGGAGCTATATATATATATATATATATATATATATGCATAGCTCTTGGCAGTGGACTCTGGTTCCACATGGTACATTTTAATACACACTCACACAGCACACACCACTGACGATGGGAAGAATCCCGAAACATGTATGGACTATTTACTTATAAGGATTTATAAACCTTACTACCAAACACTTCATTCCCGAGTCTGTCTCACTCTCTACATCACACAATATATATATATATATATATATATATATATATATATATATATATATAGAGAGAGAGAGAGAGAGAGAGAGAGAGAGAGAGAGAGGGAGATTTACCAAATAACTTCTCACAAATGCTGGATCGGCCGTGGTACACTTCCGATCAGAGTTAAGCATCATTTCCTCGCTGGTGTCAATTTGAGGCTTATTATTGCCTGTCAACGCCAGGATTCCCTGCTAATACCTTTATTTAAATATATTCTGTCGGTGTACTGCAAGAATCCTGATATTGCGCAGGGAATGAATATCAACGCATTTGAAAATACAGTTATAAAACATGATTTTTAATATATGTCTTCTTACGCAGTACAAACATGTGATTGGAGGTGGTGAGAGTTTTTAAAAAAAAACGGATTGAGCGTACTAACTAACTAGCTGGTTGTATGATATAAGCATGAGAGCCGCACATTCACGGGCAAGTTCGAGCAGATTCCGGAGTAAACCTGCGTAGGCTCTCAGGTCATCGTAGTCCGCGCAGCTTTTCCTTCAACCGTTAATAAAACGTTTGAAAGCAGAAGTTTGGGTTTAAGAGTCCGATAACACGAAATTCATTGTAAAAATATTCTTTCAATCGTGAATGGTATTTTGCAATCCTTTATTTTGTTAAAGAAAAACTTTCAACCATGTTGAATCCGGCTACAGATGCAGGAAAAAGGCAAAAATCAAGTGACTGAAATCGTATGAATGACTAATTTCATCAAGTTCCACACACATACTCACTCGATATTATAAATGGCTCACAATTTTCGTGTGCCGTTTGTAACACTGAGCGAGGGGAGATTATTTCAAATAAGTTTCTAAGTAATATAACGCAATTCATAATTCATTCTATCCGACAAAATATGTCCATTTCTTAAATACATAACTGTCACGTAGGAAGAGACGAATAGATCAAGAATAAACGAGATGAGAATTTGGATTGAAAGCAGTTATTTGGCCTTTGCATTGCCGACGGCTATTAGGCCCAATGGTAAGAGCATCGCTACATTAAAGCAGCTATCTTCTTGGTGGCAGGTTCGATTTCTGCCGCAGCCTCATTTTCTTTAATTGTTCATTCTATTTACAATGTCTTAATTGAGTGATATATCAACTATATATTGAGAGAGGAAGGGAAAGACTGACAGAGATTTTCATAGGAACCTATTTTTGCTCGGTGCCGATTTTACACGGTAACGAAACAAGCGGCCTTAGATCGTGTACATAAATAAAGAAATGGCGTCGTGCGGGAATCGAACTTGCGTTTACCTTGAAAGCTGCCTTATACGCAGTCGATGAATGAAACATCAACATCAGCATACTCATTCATATACGTACTTATCACCCCTCTTTTCCTTTCATCTTCTGCTAAAAGGCTTGAGATCTCACAAAATCTACAGATAAAACCACTGAATCGGCGAGAGCAGGACAGACATGATACCCGTAACGGACGTGTTCAATGTTCGGAACACATGTTTGAATATTTGCAAAAAAAAATCATTCGGCACACAGTTCAAGATTGAGAAATCATTATCATCGTCAGTTTTTTAAAGTCTATCGTTGGACATAGACCTTATCCCAAGATTTGCCACACCTCTCTATCGTGGGCGTCACGGAGTCACTGCTTTTTGAACCTGTCCAGTTCGTCTCTCCATCTTGTATTCTACCGGCTTCAGTTGCGCTCGGGATTTGTGCAGATCCATGTTGTGAGTCGTGATGTCCATCGATTGCCTGCCATTCTTGCAACATGATCAGCCCATTACCATCTGAGTTTTCCTATGGATTCTGTAATGTCTCAAACTCTTCTTTTTTTTCTTTTTTCTGTGATATATTGTGCTGTCTTGCGATCTCTCCATGTGATGTTTAGAATGATTCTCTCGGGTACACGTTGCATGCTTCTAGGTTTGTGGGTCAGTCAGTTAGTTAGATTCAACGTTTCAGCTTCATAGGTGACTATCGGAAGGATGCATTGGTTGTATACCCTTCTCTTTTTGACTAATGGGATCTTCTTGTTTTTGAAGGTTAAGCTTTCTCTGCCGAAGGCTCTCCATCCTAGAGTGATTATTCGGTTGATTTCTTTTTATTATGGGGATTTCATGGAGATTCGTTTTCCAAGGTAGATAAAGCGATCTACTTTCTTCAGTTCTGCGTTTTCAATTTTGATTGATTTAGAAAAAAAAAATAATTGAATCATTATAAGAAAGTTATTAAACATTTTGTTATGGCTGCGTGCCAGTCTTAGTCTGGTGAATTTAAACTACTTGAGTGCTTATCTGGCTGTCATCTTTATAAGATTATTCTTGCTAACCATTAAGAGGGATTTCAATCTTCACGTGGTATTCTTACGATGGTGGCGTTGGATTAAAAGGAGCTAAGTTTATGAAATCTCTAGCGCCTGTGCGATAAGGGTTATAACCTCAGAAAAAAATACGAAGAATTACCTCCCTTACATCGAATTCATAGCCATGTACTCAGTCGGGGCATTTTTCTAAGAGAAGTTTTCTTTGATCAAGATATATTTTGGAAGATATATTTATTGGATAAACCAACAATAGACCAAGGTAATTATAAAAGTGAAGCACATTCATTATACCTTGCTAAAAAAATGGTCCTATTAACCAATTCACAATTGAATTAAAATGTTTTTGTATTCGAAGATTTCGCGCACTGAAATAACACGATAATAAAAATTGAAATCATAACTTCGAACGTTAAAAAAAATAATTGATTATCATTTCCTCAAGTGGGAGTAACTCTGGTTTATTTCTTGAATTTATTGTCACAAAACGAAAAATTGCTGAATATTGGAATGTTTTAAATTCATTTCAACGGGAAAAGGTAGTAATCTCACCCAGGAAATAGTACAATCCTAGAGATAATTCCAAATACAAGGGGAGATAACACTGTTAATTCTATTATTCATTTTTCATTAGATGAAATATTGTAAGCTATTGGTGATTACTTACTGCTATTTACTGTTTAATTGAGTAGAATCGTTCAACATTGAAACCCAACTTGAGTTATTGATCTACGGCGATGAGTAAACGGTACGGATCAGAAATAAGAGTCAAGCATCACCAAGAACTTATTCTTCATTTCCGATTCACGTAGTTTACTAACTACCGTAGATCGACAGCTTGAGTTGAGTTTTGATGAGGGGAGGGTTGGAACAACTAAAAATGAGATGAAAAAAAGTAGTTGTTAAAAACTGATGGAAATGGTTTATTTTTTTTTGTTCTTCATTTGTAGAACTTTCCCAAGTCCCAACTTTTAAAAAAATCTTTTCACTGATCTTTCTTTTTCTCTGAAAGTGTTTTTCTCAAAGAAAACTTTCTCCCATTCATCATTTCAAATTTTGTTTCTCTTTCTCTCTTTTCACATTAACAAAATGTAAACTATTGCAAAAACAACACAATAAAACATCTTCGACACGCCATTTTTATTTTTCTTGAGAGATAAGATACAAAAATACTTAAAGATGATAAAACAAATAACCTGTGAACAATCACTAGATTGTATATAAAATTTCCGATTGTCCATCAGAAACTTTCAAATAATTCAGAAATCAACGTTAGCCCTATATTAAAAAAACTCTTATCAGAATCTTACTCAAGTCCAAAGGGAGATAATTGGATACATATGATTGACACAGTTACCTCCCTTTGCACTTTGAAATAATTTCCAATTGAGTCCTCGATGCATTTCAACTCTTTTCTTCAATTTGAAAAGTTGATCGTGTACATCACCAACTACATACACATAGCTGAATCATTTTCTGACTTTCAAAACTACAAGTTTTTTTTATTCATTAGTTCAGAACGATGTACATTTAAGTCAGGTAACTAATTTTTGAATGACACCGGATGACAGGACACTCCGGTGTCACATTAGTCAACAACTATTTCATCAGCAGAGAGCAATTTGGATAATCTATAATTTACTTTAAAAGTACAATGTTTTCACAGACCTTTCTGCGTGAGTCAGGTTTTGACTTGCACTAAAAGGCACTTTTATTTTCTTTTGTTTCTTTCTATAATTTCTCTCGTTTCACTAAGAATCTGATGTTTTCAGACTACCCACGTGGTTTTAACAGTTCTGTGTCCAACATAGCAGGTGTTTGGTAAGTAAACATGACGTAAGGAATACTTACTTTTATTGTAAGTAATCGATTTGTAGGATTTGTTTTTGTGTTTTTGTTCCTTTTGGGGGGTGGGTCTTTCGTTTAGTGGTCAAACTATTTACTGAATTTTTCTATTTGTTTCTATTCTTTTATTACGGAATTGAAATATTCAGGTGAGACACTTCGTGGACCAGTTACATGATTCGAAGTTTTCAATTTAAAAGTCAGAAAAAGAACAGACTCTGTTGGAAACCTGCGGCATTGTATATACAATTTCTGTTCCTGTAATAAAGAGAAATTTTAGAAAAAAAGAAGTGCAGTTCTATAACGTATCTAAACTACACATCTCTGAGGATCGATTTTTCCCCCGCTATTCATAAAACTGTGGAATCTTCGCTCGCTTCGGCTGAAAACGAAATTTTTTTTTTTTTTTTTTTTTTTTGCATTCTTTCAATACAACCCCGTCCCTAACCCTAACTAACCCTAAACAAATTGACAGAACTTAAGGGGAAAAAAACTGATCAAAACCAGCCTTCATGATTACTTCATTAAGTCATCTCCTTGTCCATATATCTTAGCTTTTCACCTGACTAACCGTGCAAAATCAACAAACACAAAATGCTTTAAAAGAAAAAATCAAAAAAGCAAGTTTGTCAACCGAAGAAATTATTCTTTTTAATTCAGAAGAAGCACATTTCTGCCTGAATATTTTTCCAAATTCACTAAATGAAACCGTCTGCTAAGATTCAGGAACATGATGTTTGGCAGCCATTCTGTTAATACAATATAGTGGTGAGGAACAAAGATATAAATTTGATTTCTTTTATAAAATAAACTACTCGTTTTAGCTGAAGTTGGGTGAGATTTTACCGTTTTATGACTTTAGGAGTGCAAACCATGGGGAGTGATGGGCCATGCCCTGCCACGCTGGCCCATGATGTGTTGAAAGGGGGTCTGGTGGATTGTCCACTGCGGGTCAGTGGCCTAAGAGCTCCACCTGCTCTTGATACCTATCCAAACTGTTCTCGTAAGTTAGGAATGGATGTTCGGAGCACCGAAAAAAAAAAATTTTTCGACACTATTCGATCTCATTTTTCAAAAAGTTGGATGCAAGTTCCATAGGTAATGATCTTTCTCTCTCTCGCCTACTTGATGGGGTCAGCGAGGCAGCACTGGAGCATACCTTTCCCTTATATATAGAGTTTTTTTTAACTTAGATAAAGTCCACAGACGTTCCAATTAAAAAAAAAAAAAACAGAATTGCAGCAGCATAGTCGTCCTGGGGACTTCGTTTTAGCAGTTGAAAAAGTTTGAATTTTTCACCTTTCGTTGCTAAATATTTCATGTTTGTCTCCAAGCAAGAATTTACTATTTAGATTAGATGGAAGACCGACCAACACATCAAACTAGATTAGAATACTCTCAAAAAAAAAAAAAAAAAATTATGCCCCTTAGAAGCATAGTTTAGATGCATCACAGTATTACCCCAAAAATTGATATCAAAAAATATGTTTCCAATTGATTTTTCAAGTTCATAATGGTTTTATCTGTCAAGTGCGCATAAATCAATAAAAATGAGAAGATTGAAATAAAACGATTCATCAAAATATTAAAAGGCAGTGTTGGAATCAGGGCGGGGGGAAATTCTCTCCAGATATTTTTTTTCTTTTTATTCCCTTTCAGTTCTAATTTTGCTGATTTCCTCTCTTCGGGTCACTTCATCATCAGTCTTTTAACGTCCGTCGTTGGACATAGACCTTCCCCAGGATTTGCCACACTTTCCTATCATGGGCGTCACGGAGCCAGTACTTCCTGAACTTGTCTAGCTTGTCTCTCCATCTAACATTTTGCCGGCCTCGGTTGCGCATGTGGTCTCGGGGGATCCATGTTGTGAGTCGCGATGTCTATCGATTGTCTGCCATTCTTGCAACATGGCCAGCCCACCGCCATTTGAGATTTTTAATGGATTCTATGATGTCCCTGACTCTTGTCTTTTCTCGGATGTACTGTGCTGTCTTATGGTCTCTCCATGTGAGGCCCAGCTTAATTCTTTCATGTGTATGTTGCATGGTTCTCAATTTACGGGTCTGTCTCTTGGTTAGGTTCCATGTTTCAGCTCCATAAGTGACTATTGAGAGGATCCATTGGTTATACACCCTTCTCTTTAGGATCAGTGGAATCTTATTATTTTGAAGGTCTTAGCTTTGCCAAAGGCTTGCCATCCTAGTGTGATTCTTCACTTGATTTCTTCTTCTTTTGAGGGTGTCATGGAGATTCGTTGTCCTAGGTAAATGTAGTGGTCTACATCTTCCAGTTGTGTGTCCTCGATTTTGTTTTTATCCCCGATGTGGTTGTTGCACATGATCTTCGTCTTGCTGAAGAACGCTGATTCAAAAATCTGATCTTAACATGAAATTTTCCCTGTTCTTAGAACTACACACTTACGTCGCAGTTAACAAAATCCAGCAATTGTGAAATTCAATTTTCAGAATTATTGGATGTTACATGTCTACTGATGGTGGCCTTACCGTAGTTCCCTAAACCCATTTCTATCATTTAGTAAAAATTATAAGAATCCTTATTTATTTATTTTGGAAAACATTTGTTCTTTTTACTTATGATCTTTCAATTTAGTGACCCGAATTTTCATATATAGTGAGTGAGGTGGGAACTTTGTCAGTTACATCAAAATGAGCACCTATCAGAACGACATAGTCCTTTTTGCAGAGAACCTTCGCAATCTCCAACTAATGCTTGATGAACTGAATTAGGAAAGATGGCTTTTACATGAATTTCAGTAAAACAAAGATCCTATGCAACAAACATATTGGAAACAATTAAAATCAAAAACCCAAGCTGGAGAAAGTAGACCCCTACATCTACCTTGGACAATGAATCTCCATGAAATCCTCAAGTGAAGAATCGCTCTAGGATGGCAAGCCTTAACAGAGCAAGCTCAACCTTCAGGAACGAGAAAATCTTATTAGTCCTAAAAAGATGTGTATACAACCAATGCATCCTCCCAATAGTCACCTATGGAGCTGAAACATGAAACCCAACAAAGGGACTGACTGCAAACTGAGAACCCTGTGACATTCACATGAAAGAATCATGCATAACCTGACATGGAGACATCACAAGACAGCACAATATATTTGGGAAAAATAAGATCCATCAAAAAAACTCAAATGGCAATGCGCTGGTCATGTTGCTAGAATGGTAGACAACCAATGGACATCGTGAACCCCCAGAGATCACATGTAAAACCAAGGCCAGCAGAAAACACTGATGGCGAGATGAACTAGAGAAGTTCAGAAAGTACTTAAAATAATATAGCAAAGAGGTCTGACCAATCCTGTCCATGTTCAACAACAGACAATAAAAGACTGATGGTGATGAAATCAAACCTTTTTACCGATAGCTGATGGAGTATATCGTCCTTTTTTTTTTTACTTTGGGATCCTTCCACTCTTTGTTTTCGTTATGTCTGATATCTACTCAGTTGATATTTTGTTGTAACTAGCCAAGTGCACCTATCAGCAACCACAAAATATATGACACGAAACTTGAAGATCATCCATGTCTCTTCTATAAACATGAAATGATGGCTGTCTGCAGCAAGTGGAGAGTTTATTTCATCAGCTGAAACAACGTCGGATTCATTCCCTACCGATCTTTGTTTTACTCTTTTGAATCCTGAAAAGTAACTTTGATCTCTGTTAGAATTGGATAATGCATCGGATTAGAATTGGACTAGTTTTTCTGCAAATACACTTATTGAGAGATCAGAAAAAATTACTTAGCACGTTCATTAGCTTCTGAGATCTTATGTCTAATTTCCATTCTTAATTCACTAGTATTGAATTGGGTCTGTTTAGTTATAGTGAACCATTACACTGATTTTTTTTTTTTTTTTTTTTTTCTTCTTCTTTTCTGCACATTGTCCTCGTCTTGGTTGTTATATAGTCACAACGTTTTGGCCATTGTACCCTCCAGCATTCTTCAGGAGTCCATCGTGGTTGGTAACCTTATGGGAATTTAGAACTGAACCCTTTATCCAATTGACAGACATAGATTTTTTTTCTTTTTCCCTTATCTATATTTGCTTATCTTATTTCAATTTATTCTACCTAGTTGATTTGTCTTTGCGGTGTCACTTGTCTCTTCCACTGAACCATAGTATGACTTTTTGCACTATTCATAGTGTATAAGTTTGATGTCCACTCATTGAAATTAGAACAATGTACCCCCATGGATTGAATGAAGAGAATGCTTTGAATTCTTCATAGTTTACCAACTATGTTAGACAGCTGGAAAAGACTGCAGGTACAACAGCCAGAACGTAGCCGCCATAACAACCTAGATGAAGTTAAGAGTTAAAGTGAATTAGTATCTAATAATGATAATTCCTCACTTCAGAAATTCAGATGAAAGATTTATCTGATGATATAGATTTTCAGAACACAAAAATTTATTTTCTCCCATTCGGCACTAATTCTTCTTTTTTTTTTTTTTTTTTTTTTTTTTTTTAATTTTGCTGTATTAATGATAATTTTTTTTTTTTTTTTTTTTTTTTTTTTTTAGATAATACGAAATAACGATGGATAAAATAGATCCAAAAGAACTTGACAGTGTTGTCATCCCCAAACTCTCACCAGGATCAGCCTTTGAGGCGAAAATCATGGCTTTGGATATTGTATATGTATGCTCTAATTCCCCTGCTGGTCGACAGAAAGTTTCCACAGTTGATGCACTCAAGAACTTAGTTACACTATCCGAAGCCAATGATTCAGTTGTTAGCAAAAAAGCAATGGAAATTCTAGTCAATCTGTTAGAAGACAGGGAGATTGTCGATAAATTTCTGAAAATCCCTGAGCATTCTGATTTTGGAAGTCGGGCTCTCAACCATATCCTCAACCCAGATTTTGACTTAGCTGACCCGCTGTGCATGGTGCTGTCCAACATGACACGTTTCGATAATTCTGCTGAAATCGTTGCCAGATGTATTCTGGATGGACGTCTGAACATGGCAGAAATCATTCAAGCTATTACCCACGTGGATTATAACAAAAAGGGCGCCCATCTCAATCATTTGGCCCTCATCTTGTGCAATCTTACTCAGGTAGCACAAGTTCGCTCATATCTTCTCGATGAGGAAACAAAACTAATTACTAAAATAATGCCATTCCTGACATTCAAAAAATCTGTGATCCGGAGGAGGGGCTGTGCAGGGATCATAAGAAATTGCTGTTTTGAATCAGGTATTTTATTATTTAATTAATTAAATTAATTATTCCTAGTGTACCCTGTTGTCAACAATGATGATAGTTCTAATTTTCAGGAGGGGGGGGGAGGAAGTGAAAGTAAGGCAATTCAAGGTCATGAAAATGGCTTAGGCCTTCTTCCCTGTGACAGGTCAACAGAGCAGCATATATGCGTATATGTGTTATTATAGTTGGATTAATACAATTGCTTATGTAACATGCTAACTACTGCTCCACAGTAAGATGTCCTATTGTAATAGTGAAAATGATTTGATTTATTGAACAAATATATCAACTTTCATCTAGTCTTTAGATCTGTCACTGTACCAATCTCTTTCAACCTCTCTCTCCCTCTTTCGATATCTCTCTCATTCTATTTCTCTCTCCCTCTTTCGATTATCTCTCTCCCTCTTTCGATTATCTCTCTCCCTCTTTAGATTATCTCTCTCCCTCTTTAGATTATCTCTCTCCCTCTTTAGATTATCTCTCTCCCTCTTTAGATTATCTCTCTCCCTCTTTCGATTATCTCTCTCCCTCTATTTCTCTCTCCCTCTTTCGATATCTCTCTCCCTCTTTCGATATCTCTTTCTTTCCATTTCTCTCCCTCTCTTTCTTTCCATTTCTCTCCCTCTCTTTCTTTCCATTTCTCTCCCTCTCTTTCTTTCCATTTCTCTCCCTCTCTTTCTTTCCATTTCTCTCCCTCTCTTTCTTTCCATTTCTCTCCCTCTCTTTCTTTCCATTTCTCTCCCTCTCTTTCTTTCCATTTCTCTCCCTCTCTTTCTTTCCATTTTTCCATCTCTCTCTCTCTTTCCATTTTTCCATCTCTCTCTCTCTCTCTTTCCATTTTTCCATCTCTCTCTCTCTCTTTCCATTTTTCCATCTCTCTCTCTCTTTCCATTTTTCCATCTCTCTCTCTCTCTTTCCATTTTTCCATCTTTCTCTCTCTTTCCATTTTTCCATCTCTCTCTCTCTCTCTTTTCATTTTTCCATCTCTCTCTCTCTTTTCATTTTTCCATCTCTCTCTCTCTTTCCATTTTTCCATCTCTCTCTCTCTTTCCATTTTTCCATCTCTCTCTATCTTTTCATTTTTCCATCTCTCTCTCTCTCTTTTCATTTTTCCATCTCTCTCTCTCCCTTTCCATTTTTCCATCTCTCTCTCTCCCTTTCCATTTTTCCATCTCTCTCTCTCCCTTTCCATTTTTCCATCTCTCTCTCTCCCTTTCCATTTTTCCATCTCTCTCTCTCCCTTTCCATTTTTCCATCTCTCTCTCTCCCTTTCCATTTTTCCATCTCTCTCTCTCCCTTTCCATTTTTCCATCTCTCTCTCTCCCTTTCCATTTTTCCATCCCTCTCTCTCCCTTTCCATTTTTCCATCCCTCTCTCTCCCTTTCCATTTTTCCATCCCTCTCTCTCCCTTTCCATTTTTCCATCCCTCTCTCTCCCTTTCCATTTTTCCATCCCTCTCTCTCCCTTTCCATTTTTCCATCCCTCTCTCTCCCTTTCCATTTTTCCATCCCTCTCTCTCCCTTTCCATTTTTCCATCCCTCTCTCTCCCTTTCCATTTTTCCATCTCTCTCTCTCCCTTTCCATTTTTCCATCTCTCTCTCTTTTGAATCTTTTCTCTTTTTCTCACTTTTGTGAATTTCCTGTCTATTTCGATCGACTTCCCAATCTTTCCGATTTCCACCTCTCCTTCTCTCTTTCATTCCTATTTTTTATCATTAGGCTATGGACTTGTTAATTCACTCCCTCCCATCTACTAATATAATGAACAGTGAAATTTTCTCTCTCTCTTCCTATGTAAAAATGGACTCCTACATTCGACCAATTTCAATGATAAAAAATATCTCCAATACCCTCCAACCCCATTCAAAAAAATAGACTCTTCCTCTGGAATTTGTTTGATAGTTTCTTTTCTAAATAAAATCATCTCTCAATAATTCAAATATTTCATGGTTATTGACTAGTAAGTGATAATAAACATGTCTGGTTGATCACTCATTGAAAACTGTCACTTGACCAACATCTTTTGGCAGCATGCTGTTTTGGGGATGATCAATTAAGAATTTGGAAAAAGGGGTGATGATTGAATAAGTTACTTCCATCACTTTTTGTTGAGCAGTGATCACTAAATAAGTCTGAATTAAATTGCACTGTAAATTGACTCCCCCTCCCATTGAAAACTGGGGTGGGGGGTCAAAACGTTTTTTCTCTACACATAATCAGGAGTAAGTGTTGAAATTTTCATTTCCGTAGCTCCATTAGTGTGGCCTATTCATACATACGTACATAGCCAGCCAGAATCACTTAAAAACTGAAGAAATGTATGTCGACAGTTTCTAATCACCAGTTGAACTGTTTTTCCAGATAAACATGAATGGTTGCTTGGTGATGAAGTGGATTTATTACCTGCTCTTCTCTTGCCTCTGGCTGGCCCCGAGGAATTTGATGATGAAGATAATGACAGCTTACCTCTTGATTTGCAATATTTGCCCCCTGACAAAACAAGAGAAATAGATGCAGAAATCAGAAAAATGCTGGTTGAAGCAGTTTTTCAGGTGAGATTTTTACATATATCTCCATTGAAAGCGACGGCAACAAGCTGATGTAGTAAAACAGGATTCGTACTCGATGAAATACAATGAGGAAGGGAACTAACTACCGATCCAGATATTCGAAAAGTACCCTCAATTGGTCGAACTGCTTCCTGAGGTAAAAGAGATGCGAGTTTGAGTCTCATTTCGAGCTTCATCTTTATTTCAGATCTGCTCTATTCACTCACTGTAGAAGACTGATGGTCTGGGTTATTGTGATTAAATGTTACTATAATTTAGATGGAACAAATGCTAAAAATGAATAATAGTATGTGAAAACTTCAAGAATTTCAGGTAGGTTATATTTGCTACACAAGTGAACTAAGATTCTACTGTCATTGTGAACTCGGATCACCAGTGAAATATGCACAGCTATAAAATATGATTGCCTCTGAAGACATTCTTTGCTCTTAATGCGGAAGTAACGATTTAGTTGTTGTTTTTCTTTTTGTTTTTTCCTAGTTGTGTGCCACAAAACCAGGACGCCTGTTTGTGAAAAAGATGAACACGTACATCATTATACGAGAGCTGCATAAGTGGGAGATAGATCCAGCCAATGACATAGCTATTCAGAATTTGGTGGATATCCTCATTGGGGATGAGCCAGAAGAGGGTCTTGAGAATTTGGACAAAGTTGAGATTCCTGATCATCTGAAAGAGAAATTCCACAAGGAAGATGAGGAGGACCTGAATGTCATAAACAAGGCAAGGGTTAAATTGTCGCAGAAAAACTGAAAGACTTTTGATGCTTTTCATTCGAAGAGTTTTATGGACAATTGAATTCCTTCATCTCTATATATGGAGGGATTTAAAGAGATTTTGTTCTATTCTTTTATCAAGAATTGCTGGGACCTGGTGAAGCTGTTACTATGTAACATTTTGTTGGCAAGGAAATCGACTGGTGATTTTGTTGCATGACGATACCAATCCTCAAGTTGTGAATAAGATGCAGCAAACGACTTCTTTTCAGACTCTCTGGTTCCAGCATGTTCAAGATATTGAAAAATTCCTTGGAGAATTCATTGGATCAGAACCAAAACTTTTTATAAATGATGGAATACAAAATTTAGCTGAAATGTTGTCCAACTCCATTGAAAGTCAAGGAGAATACCTTGATAATTGAATAAAGATGCTATGAATAAATGAAATTTGTCGAAAATGCTGGAAATTTTTCAGTCAACCTAATGTATAAGTTGTTATATCAAATATCATGATAAGTAATATTAGATGTTTGATGTATTCATAATTAGAATTTGATGCTAAAGTGCATCATAGTATGTATGAACTATTGTTATAAGGATAAGTTTATATTTTGTAAGCTAAGCTTAATGTTGCACAAAGCCACAAGTTTGGGATCCTCAGTAAAGATCAAACTCACTATAGTAGTATATCATGGTATATTTTGCTATGTATAATCTTATATCTTAATAGATAATATAAATATACATATATGTATGATTATTATATTAGGAGTACAGTATATAATGATAAATCTATTCTGATATGTATGATATATTATCAATCACAATGTATGTGGATTTTAATGTCCGTATTGTAATAGAACAATGAAATGAAGCGAGGAAAAAATTTTCAAATCACCTCTTGCTACTTTGTGCTCACTATGATTTAGCATAAGGCCTGTCCTGACAATAGTGTCAATGAAAAACACGAGGAAGATGTGGATCATAATATTAGAATATCAATAGAAGAAACATCACAATAGAATCCCTCATTGGAAATAGTTTGAAAATACACTGAAGCTATTATCTTGCTTCCATTTGAAGAGCTGTTGTTTTTATTTTTTGAGGACAAGATATGTGAAATTTGATAAACCTGAAACAAAAAAAATAGCGAAAATCATTATTTTTCTGCTGAACTTTTTGAAGAGAGGAATTATCCGAATATAAGGATTTGTCTATAAGCTTTATTTAACAATCCGTTTTTCTTCAAGGGGCATAACTTACTCTCAAGTACATGGGTCTTCCTATTTCATAAATAAAGAGGCTAGCCAAAAAATAAATAATCAATCTAATTTTGTAATTACAGTACAGTAATATTTATATGTATATTTGAGATTATTTCTCCTAATTTAATTAAAACAAGGCAAAATTTGTTGACTTTTGAGCTTTTTCCCTTTAAAAATTTAGAAGTAATGTTACAAATATCATTTCCAACCATAATTATATAGAGTATTCTCCCCTGGAGGAATTTGATTCCTTATACACATGAAGTTCCGAGGCTAAGCAAACGCTGGGATTTAGAGTGCAGTTTCTGAAGTTGGTCAGGATATAAGTGTGTTTTGTATATAAGCCTATCCTTGATGTTGACCCCAAATCTGTCATTTGTTGATATATTTCGTGTATATGATGAATCTTGGACTAGAAATAATTCATTATTCAAGTTGATTAGAACAGAATTGAAAAAAAAATGACATAATGTACGAGAGGTGCAGGTTTCCATCACTAAAGCAGTCTCCTTGTGACGTATTTTGACTTTGTGAGCGGTTAAACAAATACTGCAGAAACAGTAGATTGGTGACTGGGGATATGTCCTCAGACACCACCTCCCCATTGTATCAAGAGAAGTGCTATCAGGATTATTTCACTGCAATGACCAAAGAAGCAAAATGTTACTGCTTTTGCCTGTGTAGTTTAGTTTGACTCATCCACTCTCTCTGTCAAAGATGGTGGCATGCTAGTAATAAGATATGTTATTAAAATATCTGGTAATGGGAAAGAGATCAGGGAGAAGTGGATTCATGCTTTTCCTAAAAAGCATTATTAGGTATTGAATATAATCAGACACTGCTGAATTTCGAACCAAGTTTGCCAGTTCTGTTTTTCATGTGAACCATTAAGCCATTTTTTTCTTCCGAACCTTGGCATAAAAGAGAAAGAATAAAACAAACTATTCCTCATGGAATACCACAGAAAGCCTTGGCAGAAACATAGCCCAAATAAATTCGTAACACAAAAATCTTCATTCATAATATAAAAATTCTTGAACAAATAAACCTTTTTGTGTTCAGTATAAACTTTTTATTTACCAAAAATACAGAAAACAAAAAGTTTCAATTTTATTGAACTTTTTTTTTTTTTTTTTTTTTTTTTTTTGAAGGGGAAAATTTAGAGTAAGAATGAATATAATATTGTTTAGTTAAAAATGTTGGGGGTTATCATTTGGAATTGCATTAAAACTTGGAAAAAGTACATCCAGGAAGTTTATGTTTATGTACAAATAAAAATAAGAAATAGAAATTAACAAAAATCATACAAAGTCTTATACACAAGCAGGAAAATGGTGACCCAGACACGTACCTATGGAAGATGGCCAACTATAAACCTAATAACTTGTTTAACTTTGTCTTGGGAACTTTTCATCACATCATATCGACAAAATCATTCTATACATTGCAAATAACCTAAGGTACGGTAGGATGAGTCTCATTGGAGATTTCATGAGTTCTTTGCAGTCATGTTTTAAAGAAGAGATTATCTTTTAAAGTTGCGTCGAAGATTAGGGTATAAATGGAATTCAAAAATTGAATACTTTGCTGGTTATAAAAGGAAAATGAATTTGTTCGTGCAATTTTCAGTAACAATCTAATAAAAAAAAAAGCTTTGAGAGACTTATATCATAAGAAAAGTTTCTGCAGAAGTTCGAGGATTCGTGGGAACTTTTTAATTGTTTCTCTCAACAAAGGTACTGATTTCACTTTGTAGCTTTGTATAATCGTCATTTCTTGTACTGAAGAAGAAAAATAATGACTCTGCGAACATTCCTGGGGGATTTACCTGCAAAGAGAAAAAGATGACATCATGATTCATGAAATGAGATGATTGCAGAGAGATTCAGAATGTGGTATGTACAGAATAAATCATGTCATGTCTCTGAACAATAACTGGTCATGCTAGAAATTATATATATATATATATATATATATATATATATGTATAATACTTGTCTAAATTCCTGACCACTGACAATACCTTTATCCTGATTTTCAGTACATAACATACAAACTGTCCACACTGACTAAAACGTATTTTTTTCTTTAATTAATTTCAAAATTCTACATTTAATCATCTTTTTTCTCCATACCATTAAGGATATTTGTTTTTTTGCTGAAAAAAAAGCCAAATTATGCTGGGGAGTAGAGGTATTGCCTACATATACTGGCTTCAATTCGCAGAGTCACTATTTTCTCTCTCGGGTTTTCAAAAGAATGAGATGTCTAGGTAGTTTGATTATGACCACCAGTATGATAAAGGAGTTACTTTCTATTTTTAACCTATTCCTCAAGCCTTTGCAGTTATTGATGACATATGGGCATATATCATGTAGATTCAAGTTCAACATTGATATATCTCATCACTAAGTATGGCTATCTTTATACACTGACCTAACGGTGTGTGATATGCAAATTTTGACCTTGAAAATAACGGCTGTTCAACCGATCTTCTTTGGTTTGAAATACTAGCGGAAAACCCACTTGATGGATACGATTCTTAGTTAGTTCCAATGGAGGGTCTAAATGAAGTCGTGAATTTGAAATATGTAATTATTGAATCATATCTTATTTGAAAATCATTACCATCATGAACTCATTTAATCTACATATCTGGAAGGGATTTCACAAAAGATAGATGGATTATTGTAAAAAAGATCAATAGATTAGATCTCCATTATTGACGTGGACACAAATGCTGACCTCATAGTATAACATTTTTGAATTTTCCAAAAAGTAAAACCATGCCTGAGGTCCCATTAGTGCAAAGAGAGATTTTCATGGAGATGTATCATACAATTGCTAAGTTACACTGTCAACAGACACACGGGAAACATTTAGTGATTTTTATACCTGGAAATCTATCTGATCTGTTCAAGTACTGACTTTAAAAAAAAAAAAAAAACAGTGACTCAAAATTATGGATGATAAAAAGTAAAATCATTGAAAAATTTTATACTTACCTCTTTTCCTGACAGAGTTATTACTTTTTCAGGTTCTCTCTTGGTATAAAAATAAAAAGACGCTTTAGGATTCTCACTGGTTTTATTACTCTGCAAAAGATAGTATACTTTTTGCTTTTTGCATGTTCTGTTTATATAGTGTATTCAAAAGAGCAAAATTTTATAGACAACATATTTCTTTCCAAAAAATATTTTCACTTCTATATATTATTTATATATATCATATGAACTGCATTCATTTGTATACTTGCATAGTACCTGTCGAAAAGAACAAAAATATTTATATATTGGTTGGAATTCCTGCTTAGGATCTGAGTGTATGTGTGTACTGCCTATGGATCGAAGAGACTCTCCCCAGTACTTCTACCTAGGTCAGGATACTAATGTTGTATTTGTTCCTTTGGGGTGTTCTGGTCTTCGGACAGAATGTAGTATAAACAAAACCAGCCTAGCCCTCGTGATTCCAAACCCAGATTCTGTGCTATGAGAGGAGGGTATTCAGGCGCCTTCATGACACTGGTTGTGGGGAATGGGCAATTTTTGTTTTTGCTCCATGATATAAATGGTATTATGTCGCATTCCATCCTCATGGAGGTGCGGTTAAATACCAGATCAGAGAGTAGTATCTGTGCACTCATTGAAAAGGTTTACACGCGCATGATATATGTAAATGTATGTATATATTCTCAATTTGTTGAAAGTACAAAAAGAAAAACAGAAAACATTTTATCTGTTGTAGATGGTTAATAACAAAGTAAATAGAGCTATTGATATATCAACAAAAAAAAAGAAGGATATCCTAAAAAATAAAAAAACTGTCTCTGATAAAACTGTGAAAACTGTCACCGATGAAAAATAAGATGGTGTGACAAACCAGCCGGTTTTTGGTCCCGGTGCAATCCAATCAACTGGAATTCACTATAAATACGATTACAGAAAGCAAGAAAAATCAGCCAAAAAAAATGAAACTTCGTCTAACAGTTTTCTCAAAGAAGAGTGTACTGGAGAATTCTTTTCTAACAATGTTAATTATGCACTAGATATGAAAATTTTGATTTGTCTATTTATATTTTCATTTTTTCCAAAAAACATGTGAAATAATTGGAATTTTTCCTCCTAGAATCATATTTGGTTTTTACATCAGGCCACCATTTTTTCTTTACAAGTTGAGCTGTCATTAGCCAATATCAGAATATGGGGTGACCTTAAAGTAACAATTTATTTTGGAGAAGTAGGCATGATTTCAAATTGTTATTTTAGTATAACTGAATGTGGATTTTTATCAAATATCCTTATATTTATGATATTTCAACTGCTTTGAATATTCTTTTTTTTTTTTTTTTTGTGAATTTCTATGTTTTGTCTTTAGACCCATATCACTAACAACAGGCTTATGTAGTAACATACAGGATAAAAGGCATGAAATGTAATGAAGTTAATGCAAAAGTCAAAGAGAAAGCTCCACAAAACAGGCCTCAAAGATCAGGTTTATCATGAACAAATTCAAGAGAACTGGATCTGTGCAGTAATAATTATATAAATTATATATAATTTACATGATTATTACTATATAATTATATATAATATATAAATAAAAATTAACAAAAAAATTGTCACTCACGCAGCCTGGCACAAACTAAGGAACCAATTTAACAATTCTCCTATGGGAAGCAGGGTTGTAAAAATGTTTCTTTTTTTTTTTTTTTTTTTTCGTTTCGACATAAGGGGTAGTTTAAATTTTTAGCACTTTAGCCCCATTGGTGTGGCCTTTGAGCACGACACATACATATATATATAGCTGGCCAGCCAACCAGAAACTTGATAACCGAAGAAACCTATGTTGATATTAGTAGTTTTTGAAGCAATTCAAATGCTATAGATATATGGATATTGGATAGAAATTTACATTCAATTATGCCAATATAACAATTGTCTAAAATCTTTCGTATTTCTCCAAAATAGATGGTTACTTTTCTTCAGAAAATCGGAAATCTTGAGAAAAAAATTTTTAGAATTTTTTTAGAATATATTGTGATTAAGCACAGGATTTTAAAAATGTATATTGTAATGATCATATCTAGTTTATAACCCATCATTTTGACAACCATTGAAATTTTTCTTTCAAGTTCCAGTTTACATAGCGAGGAGAAATAAGTGGCATTTAACGCCTACCTTCATAACACAGTAATATGAAACGTGATTTGGTTCCAGGGAGATAAACATTTCACGAACGGTCAATAAAATGAACCCGATTATCTATAGTTGTCTGCTAAGCTTAGCCTAGTTTGACACAAAGTCACGAATTTGGAGAACCCAGTGTGGATTAAACTCACTACTCAGTAGTGACAATCATTACCCTAGAGTGAGGTGCATAGGAATTCATATTCGAATTAAAAGAAGTTAACTGAAAATTTCTGTCAAGAAGTGATAATTTGTACATTTATTTTAAAGTTTCAGTATTGCTTTACAAGATTTTTTTTTTTTAAATGATACCGACAATGAGTTGGTTTTTGATGATTTTTATGAGCTGCATTGTCTAAAGATAGAAGCGTAACCGGATTTTTTACGTTGAAACTTCTGCGTAACATCAAAATGTAACCTTGATTTTTTTTGTCATGTTCCTCAACTTTTCTACTTAAGGAGGTAACTGATATTTGATGTATGAATTTTTTAACAGGGTATCAAGTTCTTCTTTTGTTTTCCATTCCATATTCATACCTACATATACTTTAATACGATAATACATACGCTGACTCTGAGGTCCTTTTCATCCGGTATGTTGTCGACACCCTGAAGAAGAAATTCAGATATTCATTTGGCAATCTGGTATTTAGTACAAGCAAAGTTAATTGATAAAACAATTATGGGGCAACCGTAGATGTTGAGTAAGTTAAAGCAGTGACTGGAACTGATTAAAGACATACAACGCCAATCCCCGAGAACAATCTTTGAATTAATGCTTTTACAATATTACAGGGGCTTTTGCCATTGCTTTTAGTCATGTGATTGGCTAACGTGTTTTTCATATGAAACTGATTAAAACTTTTGCAGAATCTATCAAATCAGTATTTGATTTCGTTGGTTCTGATTGAGACCATCAAGACTTTTTTGAAGGAGTTTGGTTGCTTTCAAATGCATTTTTTTTTTCATCAGATCCTTCAGAATTTTATCAACAGAGAACGGAAAGATTGACTTCATGTTGAGCTGCTCTAATTCCCTTTGACAGCAATTAAGTCAATAATTGATAAATATTTGATTCCATTTCCTTTTTGAAAACACTATGTTACTTTCCAAACAACCAAATATAGATATCCATGTATAAGAAGAGTTTTGAAGACCAAATCTTTAGACAATTATTGAGGGTTTGTCCATACATGGGTGACAATTTTGTAAGGTTGAAATTTAAACATAATGAAAGGACTGAGAGCAACCATTAGCTTCAAAAATGAAAAATATTCAATTCTAACAGTCAGCAAATAAATCAGGGGTAAACCTATATACGAGATAGTCTTATACACGGGTACATACAGTGATTCATTCATACAATCAGAGTCGCTGCTTCTTACTCGGATGCTATAAACTGTTGGAATTTTCAACTTAACGAAAGTCTTGCTTAGTTTCCGTAGATAGAAGAAAAGAACAACACTTACTCCAAAATTTTCCAGGAATATTTTTTTCGCATTTTCATTGGTCTGTGGAGACAAAATGATATGGTTTAACTGACAATGAAAATAATTTCAGAAGAGCAATGGTGTTAAGAAATAACATGCATGAAACTATCATGTAAACAAGTATAATATTCTCTGTGTGTTCTCAGGAAATCACAAATTGTTACAAGTATTCTTCTCAGTCATTAGCCTTTTAGCACCTTTTTAGCACCTTTTTAGCAGTTTTTGTCCTGAAACTGAGTCAATGTTTGACTATCAATAATAACCATGTTCCTGTACTTCTGGGGTCAAAATTGTATTTGTATGGGAAAATGTGTTTATTAGTCTCTGTAGGATGTTTACACTTCTCGGTGTGCGGATTCGAGTTTGCACTCTGAGTAATTGATCCTGTTGTATAGAAGAAGGTCTCCATTTTTTTTTTAGCTCTAACACCTCAGCATTCTTTAATCTATATATACGTAGACGTCAAAAAACATGACAGACTGAGTAACAGTATTTCGTCCATGAGATGTGATCTAGAGCCAGGATTGGTATGTGAACATAGACCTTGTTTACTTTCCAGGTAGTATTTTTTTTCAAGAAAGAACAGAGTATCACTTACTTGTTTTAAACTACTCCCTCTGAACTGTAAAATAATATTAAATAAGAATTAAACTGTGACGATCAATAAAGATAAAATAAATGCAACAATAATGATTAAAATATTTCTGGTACAATGACAGTATATAATAGTATTAATAACTGACAGAGACAAAGAATCCTTACATATAAAATAAATATACGTAAATTACATTAACAGACATTGGGAAATAAGTGACTGAGTGACACCTCAAAAAATTGAAAAGTGTCTCAATGTCTTTAGTGTTTGAAGCTGTGAAGTTTTGAGAAACAATACATGGAGACGAGGATGAGATGGCATTTATGGACAGTATTTGTCAATTTTTTTTCTGAATTCCCATGTTTATCATCATCATCAGTCTGTTGGTGTCTATCATTGGACATAGACCTTCCCGGAGATTCGCCAGACCTCTTTATCATGGGCATTGGGGAACCAGTACTTTCTTGTTCGTCATGCTACCTCACTTTCTGTTGGCCACACGCTGGGGATCCACTTTGTGAGTCAGCCATTCTTGCAACATGTCCAGCCGATTGCCATTTTAATTTTCTAACAGTTTCTATGATGTCCCAGACTCCTGTCATTTCTCTTATATACTGTGCATAGTTCACAGTTTGAGGGCCAATCTTTTGGACAGGTTCCATATGTGACCATTGGTAGAATACATTGGTTGTATACCCTTCTTTTGGGACTAGTGGGATTTTTTTGTTCTTAAAAATCGAGCTTGCTCTACTGAAAGCTTGCCAACCTAGTGTGATTCATTGCTTTATTTCTTCTTCCTTTAATGACTTCATAGAGACTCGCTGTCCTAGGTAGATGTTGTGGTTTACTTCCTCCAACTCTGCATTTTCGATCTTGATCATTGTGTCTTTGTCCCCAACATGCTTGTTGTACTTAACATTTGCTTTCATAAAACTTATCAAATCAGACTTGTGTAAGAACAATGAAGAAAAAACAAAGAACAGGGGCTTCCGACAACGATACTGTAAATTAGAATTCATTTTTTGTGGAACTTCGTCTCTGTTTGAAAATACCATGTCAAGTGATTTCAATGTCGGGGATAGGAACACATCACTAGATGATTATTTTGAGGCTAATGATATACATCATTGTCAGAAAAGGGAGGTGGTCCTACTTTCCGTTTAAGGAGCAGGGACGTTCTCACTGTTGCAGGATTTAGTTATGAACTCAGTGAGTTCTGAAACACCATGGAAAACGTAATGAAAGACCTGTAAGAGGTAGGAGTAGCTGATGATGGCAATTGCAGTTGTTTCTATCTGAAAGAAAACCATAATTTCTGAAAGATAGTGCTTGCCATAGAGAGTACAGATAATGTTAGTGACATAACTGCTTACCGAAATCCTATTCACGTAAAGATCGTTCAAACCGTACGATTGGGATGGAAGAATCCTCCACACAATGCCACACATTTACCATTCCATGCTCGTCAAAAATGATTCAAGTGTGGGGAATGGGTGTTTATTACAGAACTCCCGGGTGATAGTTTCCCAGTACTTAGACTATAGGTTTTAGACAAGCTTCACCAGAGTCACCTTGGCATAGTCAAGATAGAAAATCCTGCCCGAAATTGTGCGGTTGTATGGTATTGATGTTAATATTGAAAGAAAGGCGAACGACTGATACCCTGTCCTTGCACTAGGAGCTCACCAGTAAATGTCCAACAGAATCGTAGCATTTGGGTTTATGCGGAATATGTAGGTTAATACCTGATCGTTATCACAGACGTACGTTCGAAGTAAGCCTACGTTTACACGATGCGTGCAATAACTTGTTGAGAGATTTTTTTTTCATTGGAAATTGTTTCTTGAATTGTTCCCTGAAAGGGTTATGGACGAAAAGGTGATGAAAATTTCTGTGCACGATAGAGAGGTTTAGGCGCCAAGGAGATATTATGAGCCCCCCACCCCCACCATGATAAGTCTGTTTGGTCACTCAATAAAAACCGTCATGCGATCTTGGTCTTCCGCCAAGATGGTATGTTCAACGTGATCAATAAAAAAAGATGGGGAAAAACGGTGATCAATGAATAAGTTATTATTTCGATTATTATTCGGACCATCCTCATCTTGGTTGTTCTCCATACAACGTTTCGGCCGTTGTACTCGACAGCCTTCATCAGGTATCATCTGGTAGTGGGGAAGTACCAGATGATACCTGATGAAGGCCGTAGAGTACAACGGTCGAAACGTTGTATGAAAAACAACCAAGAAGAGGATGGTCCAAATAATGATAGAAATTATAAAAATACCTCATCTCAAAAATTCAGAGATATAATGAATAAGTTACTCGAAAAAAAAATGATTTCCAAAACATATGTGGACACAAACAAAGGGATCATCATCATCATCATCATCATCATTATCAGTCCTTTAACGTCCGTCGTTGGACATAGACCTTCCCCAGGATTTGCCACACCTCTCTATCATGAGCGTCGCGGAGCCAGTACTTCATGAACTTATCTAGCTCATCTCTCCATCTAATATTCTGCCGGCCTCGGTTGCGCATGTGATCTCGGGGGATCCATGTCGTGAGTCGTGACGTCCATCAGTTGTCCACCATTCTTGCAACATGGCCAGCCCGCCGCTATTTGAGATTTCTAATGGATTCTATGATGTCCCTGACTCTTGTCTTGTGGTCTCTCCATGTGAGGCCCAGCATAATTCTTTCATGTGCACGTTGCATGGTTCTCAATTTACGGGTCTGTCTCTTGGTTAAGTTCCATGTTTCAGCTCCATAAGTGACTATTGGGAGGATGCGTTGGTTATACACCCTTCTCTTTAGGATTAATGGGATCTTCTTATTTTTGAAGGTTGGGCTAGCTCTGCCAAAGGCTTGCCATCCTAGTGTGATTCTTCGCTTGATTTCTTCTTCTTTTGAGGGTCTCATGGAGATTCGTTGTCCTTGGTAGATGTAGTGGTCTACTTCCTCCAGTTCTGTGTCCTCGGTTTTGATCTAAGTGTTTTTATCCCCGATGTGGTTGTTGCACATGATCTTCGTCTTACTGAAGTTCATGTGTAGGCCGACTTTCTTGCTCTCTTCATCTAGTTCATCTATCATCAGTTGGAGGTCGTGTAGGTTCTCTGCGAAAGGGGAAATGTCGTCTGCAAATCTGAGGTTGCTCAGATACTCGCCGTTTTTTTTAATTCCTTTACTCTCCCAGTCTAGTCTTCTGAAGATCATCTCGAGGCAGGCTGTGAAGAGTTCAGGTGAGCTGGTATCACCTTGTCTTACTCCTTTCTGGAGCTGAAAGGGGTCCAAGTCTTTATGTAACCTGATAAAGGAGCTGCTGTGATTGTATATATGTCTCAGCACTTCAACATATACTGGATCTACACGTTGTCGACTGATGGCCTCCATGACCTTAGGGATTTCTACTGAGTAGAAGGCCTTTTTGAAGTCGATAAATGCTACGGCAAGTGGTAGTTTATACTCAACTGCTTTTTCTTTCAGTTGATTTATCGAATGCAGGTGGTCCATGGTCGAGTAGCTTCTTCTAAAGCCTACTTGTTCACGTGGCTGGTTTTCATCGAGTGTTTTTGTGATTCGGTTGGTGATGATCTTTGTGAAAAGTTTGTATACACAGTTGAGTTGGCTTTTAAGCCTGTAGTTGTTGAGGTCTTTCGGGTTTCCTTTTTTATATAAAAGCATTATGATAGCAGTGTTCCAATCGTCTGGGACTTTTCTGTGTTTTAGACACAAGTTGAAGAGGACGGCCAATTTCGTTCTTTGTTTCGTGATAGGGGCTCTTCAAAGTCCATTTCCTATTGGGCCCCTTCTTGAAGAAGGTGTTCATGATTTTGAATCCATTAGCTGTCTCTCGTTCCGTACTTTATATCCAAATTTGTTGACGCAATCTTCATCTCCTTGTCCTACCTGTGCATTGAAGTCCCCCATGATAACATTGAAGTGTTTATGGTGTCTTGGAGTTGGGAGTTCAAGTCATCATAGAAGTTGTCTATTTCCTGTTGGGTTGATTTCGAAGTGGGAGCATAGATTTGGATTATATTGAGTTTGTATCGTTTTGAAAGTTGTATTGTGACGCTAGCTACTCGGTCAGAGGCGGCTTTGAAGCCAGTTACATTGTCTTTGAGGTCCTTATTTATGAGAAAGCCAACTCCACTTTGTTTTACTTTCTCTTTTCCGTAGCTATAAAGAAGATGTCTGCTCCTCAGTTCGATTAGTTCTTCTCCGGGCCTTCTTACTTCGCTAATGCCTATGATGTCCCATTTGACATTTTTGATTTCACTTTCTAGATCGGTTAGGTGCATGTCAGTTGACAGTGTTCTGACGTTGTAGGTGCCTATGTATGAATTTGTCCTTTTGTTGACAATCTTAGGGCTGTGTTTAAATGATCGCTGTTGGATCGTTGGGAATAAGTGTTCCCTTGGTGAAGGATTTGGGTAGTCGCTTTCGGAGCACATCACCCCCACCCGAAGTAAGTGATGCGGCTGAGTCTTTTGGGACAGATGACCCAGCAGGAACGGACGCTCTCTTGGTGTTGTGTTTTGGTAGTCACCCTTGGAGCACATCACCCCCACCCAAAGCAAGTGATGTGGCTGGGCCTTTTGGTACCGAGGTCCCAGCGGGAACGGCCGATATAATTTTTGGTGTGCAAACCATGGGGAGTGATTGGCCATGCTCTGCTACGCTGGCCCATGACGTGTTGAAAGGGGGTCTGGTGGATTGTCCACTGCGGGTCAGTGGCCTAAGAGCTCAACCGGCTCTTGATACCTATCCAAACTGTTCTTGTAAGTTAAGAATGGATGTTCGGAGCACCGACAAAAAAAAAAAAAAATTTCCAACTCGATTCGATCTCATTTTTCGAAAAAGTTGGATGCAAATTCCATGGGTAAGGATCTCTTTCTCTCTCTCGCCTACCTGATGAGGTCAGTGAGGCAGCAATGGAGCATATATCTCCCTTATATATAAAGTTTTCAACTTAGATAAAATCCACAGACGTTCGAATTAAAAAAACAGAATTGCAGCAGCATAGTCGTCCTGGGGACTTCGTTTTAGCAGTTGAAAAAGTTTGAATTTTTCTCCTTTCGTTGCTAAATATTTCATGTTTGTCTCCCAGCAAGAATTTACTACTTAGATTAGATGGAAGATCGACACATCCAACACTAGATTTGTTTGTTTTTGTGGTCAGTCAAGCCCCGGTCGAGGAAGTAGGTGGGGGTGGGGAAGGGGGGTTATTTTGTTTTTAGAGGTCTTTTGGGGGTTTTTTTTTTTTTAGTTAGTTTTCTTCGAGGGGTCTATTTGGGGGTTCATTGAAATGTTATACGAAATTGGTACACATTTAGAGATTTTAGAGCTACATTTGGGGTTGTATTTTGACTGAAGTTTGGGGGCAGGGGACGTTACAATCAGCAATATTGGATGAATGGGCAAGCCATTGAAGAATATGGTGGAGAATATCACAAAGCTGATGCATTACACCAGTGTGCTCGGTCTTTGCTGCTCACCACAACACAATCTCCGGCCCATTCGGCAGGCAAGCGTCGGTATTGGCGCCTATAGAACAGTTAATACACTTTAATCCATGCCGAAAACGCCAGAAAAAAAAGGAACTGAACATTAATATTAGCGCTAATATCCGGGATCTTGGAACTGAATTGAGTGAAAGGGGAGATAATTGGATTTATGTCCAACAGCGCGTTATAAATGAAATTTCGAACTAAGCGTTCAAATAACAGACAAATTTGAATTCATCATGATTAGATCACAAAGTTTGAAGAAATGCTATATTAATGAACCTTTGATGATCTGAATAGAAGGAATTAGATAAGAAGTTTTCTTTGCTGGTAAGATTTAGAATTTATACTCACCAATCTATCACATGGTATTTGACCGAGACTACAGTAGAGTTCTCTTCTTTCAATTCTTCCGATGAGTTCACTGTGTTGTGCTCGAAGCTCATAATATATTGCATCGGTTGACTGGTCTGTTATTCTGCAAATTAAAAGAATCTGATCAAGTGAAATGAGAGATTTTTCCCCGTGAATAAGCTTATAATCAAGAATATTATATATATATATATATATATATATATATATATATATATATATATATATATATATATATATATATATATATACTGGATTTCGGTGGTAGTACGCGTACCGTCAATATAGTAGACAATTAAGTCGATCGTTAAATAATGACAATGTTACTGTGGGTAACCTTATAAATATTCACGCAGAGTAAGGTAAGTTAAGACTATCAATAATATTACAGTTATTTGGTACAGCAATAAATGAAATGAAATAAAGATAGGCCATAAGATTAATGGAATTAGATAAAGGTGAACAAAGATTATTTATGAGTATTAAAAGTAAGTATAGATACTTTTTCCAAGTGAACAAAAGCTCCGAAAGCCAAAATTTTTATAATAGAAAAATGTTCGGTTTTTGGGTTTTCGTTTTCAGAATTTTGGATGAGAGATCGTGAGCCCGCAGTAATATTTTTCACTGTGTTGGTCTGTGGTTTGTAATGAATTTTAAAACAATGTACTTTAAAGTTAAGTACGATAATTGATTTAAAAAAAAACCTGTGTAATTCAAAGTCCCAGTTAAAATCTACAATCGCTGAGGATCGAGAGAAGAGACAAAACCTTTGCTAAATAACAATCATCATCATCATCATCATCATCATCATCAGTCTTTAACGTCCGTCGTTGGACATAGACCTTCTCCAGGATTCGCCTCAATTCTCTATCATGGGCGTCGCAGAGCCAGTATTTTCTAAATTTGTCCAGTTCATCATCTCTCCATCTTGCATTTTGTCGGCCTCGGTTTCGTATGTGATCTCTGGGGATTCATGTTGTGTGTCATGATGTTCAGCAGTCGTCTTTCATTCTTGCAACATGGCCTGCACATTGCCATTTAAGTTTTCTAATAAAGCCAATAAAAATCATAAACAAAGGATTGAAAATACCCAAGGTCGCACTTAAAAAGCAGTGCAATAAACAGAACCCTAAGATTTTAGCGGCCCCCACCAATACCTTTAAAAACATTTTTCACGTTTTCAAATGTTTTTAGCGCTTCAATTTGTTTGAAGATTTTTGTTACATATAGATAGATAATTGATCCATGAAGGACTTTACTTTAAATTAAACATTATGATTTCATGAATATTTAATTCTAGTTTTGATTTGTTTGAAAATAATAGTCAAAAGTAAAAATAGAAGGGTTCCCAAGAAATTTTATGCACTGGACCTCATCAATGTAAAATATCGGTCCTGAAAATACCGGTCCCACCAACTCTGGTTTGTCTGTCTTCGCTGTTTATTTGATATATCGTTCTGTGTTCTGAAAAAGAAAGACATCAACACTTTTGCTACGACATTTCCACAGGAAAAACAGCGTCTAAATCTGTAGTCAAATGCTATCAGTAACGCTCCAGATAATTTTGAAATTACTCACGTAAGATTTTTTTCTTTGATGGCATCAAAAAACCTAAAATTTAAAAGAAATATATTAATTTTTTACATGGATAATTATCACAATATTTTTATATGTTGAGATTTCTTTTCCAAAATACAAACTAATTATATTTCTAATTAATTTGTTAATAAAATGATTCTTTGGTAAATTTTAGCAAGTTTAACCTACACAATTACTTGTATATTTATAAATTAGATTAGAATTGTCGTAGTTGTTTCGAAATTGGGTATTTTTTCCGTGATGTGTCTGTAAAATGAAAATAATGCCTTTTTTTTTTGCTGTTGGGTCATTACTAACAGCTGAGGGTCGTAGATCTCATATTTCTCGTACTCTCCTCAGTATTTGCGCAGTCTCCAGCTACGCTGCGATAGTCTCAATCCTTCCTCCTAACCCCAGTTCCTCCAATCTCGCTTTCAGTGTCTTTGGTATAGTTCCGAGTGCACCTAATATAACTGGTACAACCCTGACTTCCATATACCACACCTTATTCAGCTCCCTTGCCAATTCCTGGTATTTTCCCAGCTTTTCACTCCCATTCTTATTTACTCAGTGATCTGCAGGCAAGACCACATCTATAATTTGGCAGGTTCTCTTTTTTCTCATCTGTGATCACTGTCTGGTCTTCTTGCTCGGATAGGTTGGTCAGTTTGGATGCCAATGTCCCTAGTAATTCATGGCCTCCATTCTCCAGGGCTGTCACTGGTTGATGCTGGTACCACTTTTCTGCATTATTGAAACCCATTCGTTTGCTCAGTTCCTACTGTATAACCATTGCTACTTTACCATGTCTTTTTTATACTCCTTTTGGGCTGCTTGACTACATTCACTTGTCATGTGGTTTACGATCTCTCTCTCTCTCTCTCTCTCTCTCTCTCTCTCACTCACTCTCTCTCTCTCTCTCTCTCCGCATTGGCGGCATTTGCTGTTTGTTTCGGGCTCTGTCGATTTTAGCCTCGATGTAGTTTGTCCTGATGCATTTGTTTTGGTCTACCATGATGAGCGATTCTGTTTCTCGCATCAGGTTTCCTTTGCATAGTCATGTTCATGATCTTTTGTCTTTAACATTTTGTATATGTCTTTTGAATTTTCTGCATAGTTTTCCGATTCCTATTTTTGTTTCCTTGTTTGCCGTGCTACTCCTTTGTTTACTACTTTTTTTTAATTGTTATTCGTTGCACTAATTCTGGTGCTCTTTATAATGTTTTCACTATTTGCTTGCACATACTTTTCCTATCTTATTTTGGCCTTGTGGACACTTTTATGCTAATGAATCGTCTACAGCTTATTTCCTCTTTACGCACAGTCTATGAGTGTCATCTCTTGGAAGTAAGACCTTGTGCATTGTCAAAAGCTTTCTTGTTGACTGGTCCATTGATTGAAGATCTTCGTTCATCCAAGTAAGGGCCCTGTGTGTCATTCTATCGATACTGCCCATATTTTCATTCCTTTTATCAGATTACTTTGGTCTCTAATATTTCCCTTATCCTCCTAAGGTATTCTTTTCATATTTTCTCTTTCCGGTAATCCGATTCCTTCTGCTGCTACAAGCCTTCCTTACCATTAGTGTACATTTTTCTAACTCCATCCCAATGTCATCACTTCGTTGAACAACGTTTCGGGCTCTTCCTTGTCTTTTGCAGATAGTTCTATGTCGTCTATATACATTAGGCGGTTGACTTTTCTCTTTGTTTTTGAGAATAGGTATCGTTTGCTTTTTTTTTTTCAGGATTCTCCATAGTTGTATCTTAGATCAAATAATAGTGAGGACAGAGAGTCTCCCTGGAAGATTCTTCTTTTTATTCTAACCTCTGCTAGGGTTTCCCCTGTAGCTGTCGAGTCTACTTTCCAATTTTTCATAGAGTTGGCTATGAATCTCAACGCTGGTTCGCTATCTTGAACATTCAGAGGCATTCGAGTGTCCAGCAGTGTGGAATCATGTATGCTTTTTTTGTATTATTATTATTATTATTATTATTATTATTATTATTATTATTATTATTATTATTATTATTATTATTATTATTATTATTTGGAATCTCACACCAGTTGCCTGGCGGTAACCGCTGGAGTTTGAGTGACAGCAAGTCTCCTCAAGTCTCCAGCCCTCCTCCCCTAGTAATCATAGGTCGCAGTAATTCTGCGATTAACAGTTTCACACCGGTCACCCAGTGGTTATCACTGAAGGCTGAGTGACAATAAGTCTCCTCAGATCTTCAGCTAACGTCTCCTCTCTCTTTCGCATATCATGACAGAGCTACAATTCGTTGCAGTACTTATATCTCTAGCACCTTCCTCAGTATCCGTGCAGTTCCCAGTAGTGCCGTGGTCTGTACGGTCTCTATCCTCCTCCTAATCCCGATCTCATCCATTATTACTATTATTATTATTATTATTATTATTATTATTATTATTATTATTATTATTATTATTATTATTATTATTATTATTATTATCATCTGCATATTCTCACCAGTTGCCTAGTGGTCATCACTGAAGATTAAGTGACAGCAAGTCACATCAGGTCTCCAATCTTCCTCTGAACAGTCTAACAGTACACAGCAGTGCTGTGGTTTACAGTTTTAGACCTTCCCCAAGATTCGCCAGATCTCTCTATCGTTGGCTTCACGGAAGTTGTCTAGTTCGTCATGCCATCTTATTTTCTGCCGGCCTCAGTTTCGAATTTGACCGCTGGTGATCCACGCTGTGAGTCATGATGTGCAGCGGTTATCTTCCATTCTTGCTACATGACCAGCCTATTTGAGTTTCCCAATGGATACAATAATATATCTGACTCCTGTTTTACCTCTTATATACTGCGCTGTTTTTGATCTCCCCATGTGATGTTAAGTATGATTTCTTATCTCCACGTTGCCTGGTCCTGAGTTTGAGGATCAATCTTTTGATTAGGTTCCATATTCCAGCTCCATAGGCGACGATCAGGGGGCTGCATTGGTTGTATACCCTTCTTTTTTAAAATAATGGGTTTTTCTTGTTCTTGAAGGTTGAGCTTACTCTACCGATAGCTCGCTAACCTAAAGTGATTCTTCGCTTGATTTCTTCTTCTTTTGAAGATTTCTAAACTAAAGACTAATAAGCCTACTCAACTGCATCTACAAACTTACAAAAGTGATCACCAACCGAATCACCAAAACGCTAGATGAGAACTAACCACAGGAACAATATGGCTTCGGGAGAAGCTACTCGACCATAGACCATCTCCATTCGGTTAATCAATGAAAAGAAAAGGCAACAATATAAAACGCCCGTCGTTGTAGCATTCATTGACTTTAAGAAGGCCTTCGGCTCAGTGGAAATATCAAAGTCATTGATGCTATCATACGACTAGGCGTAGACTCCGTATATGTAAGAGTCTTACAACATTTCTACCGATACAGCAGTTCCTTCATCAGCTTACATTTGAAAAAGGGGTAAGAAAAGGAGGCACCAGTTCACCTGAACACGTAACAGATGATCTTCCAAAACTTAGACTGGGAAAATAAAGGAATCAGAATAGATGGCGAATACCTTAGTAACCTTCGATTTGCCGACAATGTCGCACTTTTACTGAGAACTTTCATGATCTCCAAATAATGCTGGACAAACTGAAGAGTGCAGAAAAGTTAGTTTCCACATGAAGTTCAGCAAAACAATTGCCATGTACAACAATCACGTCGAGGACAAAGATACAACAATCAGAATCGCGAAGATGCAGAACTAAAGGAAGTAGACTACTACATCTACCTAGGACAGCGAGTTTCCATGAAATCTTCAAAAGAAGAAGAATCCAAGCTTGTGGGATCACAAAGGCACAAATATGTCGCTCATGTTGAACCACGGTCATCTCGAAATAATCGCTTCCACTGTACTCTACAAAGCCTGGTAGAACTCAGCAAAGGTAAACGGGACGACTGTGGGTTACGTCGGGATATGTTTGGTTCCGAATGGGAGCTTTGGTGAACAAACAACGTCCATAGGCAAATATTCGGATTTCAGAGCATTTCGGTTTTTGGAATTCGGGATAAGAGACTGTGTACCTAGAATAGTAGTTTTTGTTGTAGTAAAAATAACAATAGTAGTATACAAGTGAAAAAGGGGGAAAGAGAGAAACTACTGTTGTCGTACTGATATTGTTTTATGATCCATTTATTATTATCATTGGCAATACCCTAAAATTTGCCATAATACATGGTGGTCTCATTATAGTTGACCAATCTCAAAAATTAGACTCGTGGGGTATTTAAGAAATAACTTGTAAGAATAATAGGGTTACTCACATTAGGTTAATGCAGGTGACCACACGGTGTTGGTAAGCGTGCTTGTGAAGCCATTTTCTTAATCTGAAGAATTCTTCAATATGCTCTTTTAGCTGAAAATAATCGTCATATGATTTTTGCAATAAATAATATCATTAAAACATTCTCAAGAAAAAATAATTGATTAATCAATTAATTAATCAATATTATTATTATTATTATTATTATTATTATTATTATTATTATTATTATTATTTAAATATTCACATTTAAAGACAGCAGCATTGCTAAAATCAGAATACTGGGCTTAGTGCTAGTGTATTGGAGCGACATATTGTCACTTGATCTCCAGTGAAATCATTTACTGCTGATGTGAAAATCCATACAGTCTATATTATAATAACCCGTGTCCGTCCGTTTGTATATCACACATTTGTTCTGTCCGTCCCGTCTGTCACATTTTAGAAATAAAAAATAAAATCAGAATTTTATTAACTTTCAAGTATCTGTGAGTAGAAGATTTGGACAAGAGACGAAGATGGTCGCTCGAAGCAACCCCGATGAGTCTTTTCAAACACAATAGTACTTTAGATTCCCACCCATAGGTAAACCGTTATCAAATTTAACGGGTATTCAACTCGTACTATTGATAGAGAATGCTAAGGTGAATACTGCAGTATTGAGTAGGCATTGTCACGTCACTTGATCTGCAGTAAATTTCATACTGGTGTGAAAATTCAGGTCAATTCCAGAGTATTGAGAAGACTTATTGCCATTTATTCTATATTGAAATACGCCATTTACTGCTGCTGTGAAAGATCAATGACAACAAATGACAATGAGAATCGGAAATTTATATTTCTTAGATTACTGTCTGCTATTTGTCGTTTTTTTTTTCAATTATCATAGGTATTTTTTCATTTCTCCGTATAACAATGAAAAATATGCTGTTCTATGTATGTTTTACACCTCCTTGAAATAATTGCATTACCATCTAAATCAAAATGATTGGAGTCACTTAACTGGTATGGCATGGAACCCACCTTTATTTATTCGCTACTGTAGTGCCCCCTATACTTTTAGTTAGGAATTAAGTATGAAACTCTTCTTTTAGCAAGATATACAAAACGTCACTTCCTCCGACGACCCCTATAAAACCCCTGGATGCACTTGGTCCAATGCTCATTAGCTCCAGCACCCCTAGCTGGTTACGCTTCTAGCCCCGGCCTTTGCGGCCGGCCATTCTCTCTCTCTCTTTCCTTCTCTCTTGTCCAAGTCTCATTGGCGCCAGGACCCCTAGCTGGTCATGCCTTTGGCCCTGGCCTTTGTGGCCACCCACTCTCTTTCTCTCTCTTTCCTTCTCTCTAAGATTGTTATCATTTCGTCGACCCACTGGCCGATCTGATCCATTCTTCCTTCGTGACCTATCTCTGTACTAACTTTGCCAATTTCACATCACCGATATCGTCCCTCACACATACGCACAGCCTCGCACCTAGGCCACTGTGTCTTCACTACTTGCTACAAACGCGTATCACCTCTCACTCTCGTGAATAAAATGGCAAGGTCTTTCTACTATCCGATAGTCACGATGATCTTTCCTAAACATCCTTACTTCGAGGAAGACGCCTGGATAAAACTCCATGTTCTCTGTCTTTCGTGGTCTGTTCGTTGAGAGTCTATCGGCGTCAAAGAATAGCCTCCAAGTTAATTTACATACTTGGCAGTAAGGCTCGCCCACCAAACCCGGTTTCCACGAACTATCTTTAGCGATCCAATCATACGGAATCTAAGCGGTTCAGACAAACTCCACTTCGACGCCGACGCCAGTACTATCAAGACAAGAAAGCTCCCACCTTTCACCATCTCTTCTCCTTCTTTTCTCTGTGTTCCGACAGCCTCGAGTTAAGCTTGTCTCTTCTCTTTCTCTCTTTTGTTAGGATAGTTAGTATAGTTTTTATGCACACTTTCTTTTTACACACGCATCATCGCATATTCATCTCAAGAACTGATCCAATCTAAGTTAAGCACTCTCACCATAGTAGGGTAAGACTGCCTAAGATAACTTTAAAGTGGCTACAACTAGGATGACCATACTGACGGACATTCTATCGACTCTATCTTGCATTTACTTAGTGACATTCCTTTCCGTTCATCCTTCCTATCTGTACATCCTTATCCTGGTAGATCCCTCCAACATATCCGTGTCGGCAAAAACTCCAGTCCTCATATATCTTAATTCACTCCTGAATTAAAACTTGTCACTGTTGTTAACCTAACCGTTTGTTCTTATTCCTGCGTTTTGTCAACAATCCAACTAACTGAGCATTAACCTTGTTTTTGTGCTTAAGCAGTGAACACGTCACTTACCAGGATTTATCTCCTAAGATCTATTCCGGTAATTTATACTTCGGGGGCTAATATAATCAGCAGCTCTAAACTAGGCTTTTTCTGTCACAAAGCCACAAATTATGAGTACAACATGAGGATCAAACCCCCTACACGATAGTTGTGATCGGCTACATCAAGTCATTAATATTTGGGCCTCGGTGAGGGGACCATTCGTATATGTTCATGTTTGTATGTGTGTCTGTGTGAATGTATGTTTGTGCGTACATATGATAACGCATTTGTGTACGCGTGAGATGGTATTCATGTCTGTGTTAGTTCACTTGTGTATGCGTGAGATTGTATCCATTGGTGTACGCGGGTGCGTTTGTGTGCGCATGAAAAATGTATCCATGTATGTATTCGCATACACTTGCGCGTGTATGTGCTTATGTGCATGTGAACGTGAAGCTGAATGAACGAATACAAACTTTCAGTGGGTAGCAAATGTGTCTACATCCATCAACTTCAAGAACTTTGACGTGTTTGAGAAGCCGTACATAATCAACAATCGATGAATGCTGGCCAAGATAAAAGCCGTCTCTCATGAGATAATCCCACTTGTCAACATCCATCCCATTCTCTGAGTTTGAAACAATCTGGAAGGAAGTAATTAAATCGATGAAATAATTGCAAAAACGACGAAAAGAAATGAAAACTACCACAGCTGAAAAGAAGAAAAATGTCAATACTATTTACCACTATGCACAGATCCTTATTATAAGAGAGATTAAGAATAAGTGACAAACTAAAAAATTTAGTGCACATAAGCGTTACTGATCAGAGTATCTTAGTATCAAACTGACATTTGGAAAGCGCCCGAATCTCATTATATAAAATGCTCATGTCACATTTGTTTTGGTTTGGTTTGGTTTGGTGGTCACGCTAAAGCAAACAGATCCGCTCTTCAGTATTGTATCTGTGTGTTCAATATGGTTAACTCATTAAAAATGATGAAAATCAATAGTGAGGTGTTCTTTGAATTTTTATCATACTTTATCAAGACAGTCACTGTTTTAAAGTTTAAAACCAATCACTGCTTCTTTCATTATTTTCAAATCAGTTGTCAATCTCATTTGCGAAGTTAATTTCATAGAGGAGAAATCAAAGTAAAATACAATAACATCTTTTTTTTTATGTATACGGTGAATGAAATCTTTTGATAAAGTGGGTTTGTTCTTCCTGCAGTTTGTTTATCTAATAATGATAAGCACAGACACGATAGAGTAGCAACGATGATACACTGGGAACTGAGTAAACAAATGGGATTCAACAATACGGAAAAGTGGTACCAGTACAAACCAGAAGCAGCCTTGGAGAATGACAACCACAAACTAGTCTGGGACTTTGACATCCAAACTGACCACCTCATCCAGGCAAGAAGACCGGACTTAGTAATAGTAGACAAAAAAGGAAGGCCTGCCAAATAGTAGACGTGGCTGTACCTGCAGACCATAGAGTAAAAAAGAAGGAGGGTGAAAAAAGGGAAAAATACCAGGACCTAGCAAGGGAGTTAAGGAAAATGTGGAACATGAAAACCAGGGTAGTACCGGTCATAGTGGGCGCACTAGGAACTGTCCCCAAAACGCTGAGGGAGAGACTGGAGGAGATCGGGATAGGGGGAGGATAGAGACCGTACAGACCACAGCACTACTGGGAACTGCACGGATACTGAGGAAGGTGCTAGAGATATAAGTACTGCAACGAATTGTAGCTCTGTCATGATATGTGAAAGAGAGAGGAGACGTTAGCTGAAGACCTGAGGAGACTTATTGTCACTCAGCCTTCAGCGATAACCACTGGGCAACCGGTGTGAAACTGTAAATCGGAGAATTACTGCGACCTATGAGTACTGGGGAGGAGGGCTGGAGACTTGAGGAGACTTGCTGTCACTCAAACTCCAGCGGTTACCACCAGGCAACTGGTGTGAGATTCCAAATAATAATAATATTATTATTTTATCCATGCATAAATAATCCTGACATTCATGGGTACTAAGCTAATACGAAAATAATTGACCAGAAATACTTAATTTGTAGTGCCCAAAATATTACAATATTGAAACCGTAAGGCTGTCAACAAGGATATAACATCCGGTCACTGATATGATTGGACTTTTAAATGTTGTGAACAATGTACATCTAGTCTGACTCAGCCATAAGCTACAAAACAAAACAAAAAACAAAGATACAACATGCCGTGACAACAAAAAGCTGCTGCATCCATTTTCAACCCTTGAAGTGCCCATCCAGATGGATAAAAACTTGTATAAATGGGTGAATTAGTTGAATATAAGCACTTTTTAAAAAATTGTCCGAACATTTGTGATCGAGCGCTTTCAACTGCACTTTTCTGGTCATTATCAAGATCGAAAAAAAAACTATGGGTGTTCCCCATTTTGTCCTCGCTTATAAAGCATTTGATATCCGCTAAATATTGCATACGTAAACCATCTAATGCTTATCATTGGATATTATTGTTATTGTATGATATATTTAGAACTTACCTGAAACATGAATTCTTTGCCCCTGTGGTGTTCTATGATCTCTTTATACTGGAAGAAAATTAGAAAAATATTATTTAATGAATCCTTAGAATCCCAGAAAGACGAAGAATAGTTGAGATATTGAAGTCGTTATAATATTGAATGTAACAGATTAGCGCTGTTATTTTTTTTAATGAAATAAGTAGGGATTGCAGTTGTGTGAGGTATTTCTCGATTGAGATCAAACTGTTGATCATGATTATGATGATGATAGTGATAAAAAGTGGGCAGCAAACCTTTATTGCTAAGCATAAACAGTTTTGTAAATACCAATTCAAAGGGGGAACAGACGATCGCTAACGGTTCTGTTAGAAAGCAATTGTGAAACCAATTTAGCCTAATTACAGTCAATCTGTATCTAGTTTCGTCCAACTTTTCGTATTGTCGATACTGGATTCAGAATAAGTACAGGGCAAGAAACACAGACGGGTGCCCAGATACAGTTGAACTCTCCAATTTTTCAAAATAATGAATCTGACGTATTCATCAAAATATGATTTGAAACTTCAATGCCCACTTACGATCTGGCGAATCCGCTAGATATCTCCTAAAAAACATTTTTATCTTATTTTTTGTAGTTTTTTATCCATGGAATTCTTTTGAGTTTTTTTTTTTTAAACTTTTCAATAATTTTGTGTCAGTGGTATCGGATACACGATTTGGCATAGAACCTTGCAAGTTTGCATGAGTACCCCACTAGCCATCATCTAAAAAACGGTTTGGAGATTTTTGTAAATTCTTTTGCCCTTTTATCATTGTCGTAGAAATTCTAAAGATGGTTCTTTGAATGGGGGGTTGCAAAATGGCTGGTGTGGTACGTTAGATATTCACTTAATGAAACAAAAATACCTTATCAGACTGACCGTTATAACATTTGGGGAGCAACAACAGGGAAAGTTTTATTATCATTAAAATAAAAAGCACTTACTTCTTCAGGTCGAATCATAGCTTTTATAACATCTTGTTCAGAATCACTTATATCGTTTCCCTGAAAAAAAAACAGAGGTTGATAAACCAAGGAAATAAACAAGGGTTAATAATTCTAATAAAACAAAAGAACCCTAGTATATTTCCAAATAGAATAAACGAACAATTTTATTCGTAAAAATGAATCAATAAATGAATAAATAACATTTTGTGGGCAATCTCTCCATGAGTAGAAAGAAATGATATGGTTTATGATGGATTTGATTAAATAATTTACGGACCCAAATAACAGATTTTTCGACCTGAGGCTGGTTCCTCCCGGGGGCTGGTGACCTTTGGTTACACGTATGGCGGTCGATTCGGTGTTAATTTTGTTCTTTTGTCCTCAAATGGAAAAAAAGTTACATTCTATTCTTACTGCCAAGATCTGTTTTTATCGTGACACAATCACTAGGTAGGTTTTCTCCTGGGGTTTTTGGGGTCTAGCCCCTCTGCGTACCATGGTAGATTGGTTGGGACTGATTGCAGTCAGGATAACCATGGGGCTCCACCAGCTCTTAACATCGACAGTGTTCTTCCAGTGGAGGAACACTGGTGTATGTATCGTTGGTAAGACGAGGGTACTGTACCATCTGCACATTATATGCAGACTCAAGTCTTCTATAGCCCATGATTTACTTTCAAATCAATAGGGAATTGCATGGGTGTTACAGGTCTGGGGATATTTCTTCCTTATTTCTTTCAAATCTTGACTTTGCATGAGTCGTCGAGGAGATTCATATAAAAAGGAATTTTCACTGACCGACAAGAGATGTGGTGGGGGCTTCCCATATCGCCATATATTTTGCTCCCCGCTACACAAACTCCTAGACCGTAGTCATTTTTTGTTGTAAGTCTGATTCTACTCCTACATTTTCATGCTATTTAAGTAAATACGTTCCAGTGCATTTAAACTATGGAATAAATTTCATCATCAGTATCATTATTTGTATTTGCATTTTCAATTGCATGTTGGTCACTGCTGGAGACCAAGTGACAGTAAGTCTCCCCAGGTCTCTAGCTTTCTTCTCATATTGCCCTTCACCCATCCCAGAAGTGTTATGATTTGTCCCTCCACAAAGCTTTTTTTTTCTTAGCTATTCGGCCATTGAAACCAGCTCGGGGTCGTAGGTCACATATTTCAGATACTCTACTCAGTATTCGTGCAGTCCCCAGTAATGCAGGGGTCCGCATAGTCTCAATCCTTCCTCTTAACCCTAGTCCCTCCAATCTTGCTTTCAGTGCCTATTGTTCGGTTCCAAGTGCACCTACTATGACTGGTACAACCTAAATTTCCATGTTCCACACCTTCATCAGTTCCCTTGCCATATTCTGGTATTTTCTTAGTTTTTCACTCTCTTTCCCATTTACTCAGTGATCCACAGGCAAGGTCACATCTATTATTTGGCATGCACTCCTCTTCATATTCACGATCACCACGACCAGTCTTCTTGTTTGAATGGGATGTTCAGTTTGAATATCAAAGTCGCAGAGTGATTTATGACTTCCGTTCTCCAGGGCTGTTTCCGGTTACTATATATTTCTACCGATACTGCCCATGTGTTCGTTCCTTTTATCAGATTCCTGTTATTTACTTCGGTCTCTAGTATTTTCCTTATCCTCCTAAGGTATTCTTTTCTTACTTTCTCTTTCATTTTTCCCGTTTCATCGTATTGCGTTTGACGAATCCCAGATATTTATATCGTTCTTACGTGGTAAATACCCTGAACTTTCAGTTGTTCAGTGATTCGGTTTCATCAGCTGCTGCCAGCTTTCCTTTGTGCATTGCCATTAGGGCACATGTTCCTATTCCGAACTCTATCCCAATGTCGTCGCTGTGTTCTTTCATTTAGCTGAACAACGTTTCGAAGTGGTTTACTTTTCCCTTTCATCCTTTTCATTTGCATTTACATGCCAGTTGCCTGGTGGTCACCGCTGGAGACTGAGTGACAGCAAATTTCCTCAAGTTTCCAGCCTTCCTCTCGTCATTCTCACAGGCTACAGTAATGCTATGGTTTACAGTTTCACACCGGTTGCCCAGTGGTCATTGCTGAAGGCTGAGTGACAATAAGTCTCCTCGGGTCTTCAGCCAACATCTCTTCTCTCCCTCACCCATCATGCCCGTGTTGTGGTTCACATTTCCGCTTTCATTTTCTTTCCTCTGTTAGGCCACTGCTAACATTTAGTGTTGCAGTCCTTATATTTCTAGCACTTTCCCCAGTATCCGTGCAGTTCCTAGCAGTGCTGTGGTCTATACAGTCTCTATCCTTACTTTTATCCCGATCTCCTCCAGTCTCGCCCTTAGTGTCTTTGGGACGATTCTCAGTGCGCGTACTCTGACTGGCACTACCCAAACTTTCATGTTCCACATCTTCTCCAGTTCTCTTGCTTTTCCCTGTGTATTGGATTTTTTTTCATTTGCATTTACATACCAGTTGCCTGGTGGTCCCTGGAGACTGAGTGACAGCAAATTTACTCAAGTCTCCAGCCCTCCTCTCGGCACTCTGGCTGTCCGCTGCAGTGTTGTGGTCTGCAGTTCCTCACCAGTTGTTGGGCATCGCCATGTCTGTGTTTATATTCTCTCAAGACTCGTTCACTACACTCGATTAAAATGTGGTTGATTTTTTTTTATTCCCACATAATCTACATTGGTAGTTTTTTTGTGTCTTGTCTATCTAGGCCTTCTATGTGCCAAGTTCTTATGACGTTGTTCTGAGTATTGAGTGAGTTTCAGTTTTTCTCTTCGGGTTCCCTTTGCACAGTCATGTTCATGTAGTTGGGTCTGCAATTTCTTGGATTTGAACCTCGGATGATATTTTCATGAATATTAATAGGTACTTACAAACAGTCTACGTTGACACAGCATTTCAAACAGTTCTACAGATTTTCTTTCATAAATATTAATAGGTACTTACAGACAGTTCATGTTTACACAGCATTTCAAACAGTTCGACAGATTTTTCTTCATGCTGCAATACAAAAGATTTGGTTATTGTTTTGGTTTCCAGGGAACACTTTGCAAGATATGGGGGGGTTGTAGATGTAGGTCGATTGGTTCATTATACGTTGAAAAGATATGTTCAGACTTGAAGCATACTTTAAAGATATCCAATTGAATATGTGTACATTCCCATTATTATTATACGTTGAAAAGATATGTTCAGACTTGAAGCATACTTTAAAGATTTCCAATTGAATTCCCATTATTAATTGTGCATATCAAATTTCAGAAAATAGAATTGAATGCTCTGAATTCCTTAATAAGAAACTTTATCCATTATGGCAGTGAGACGTAGCTTTCAAATAAACTTTTAATTTGAATGATATTCTTGAGAGAGAAAATTATTATCATTATCATTATTATTATTATTATTATTATTATTATTATTATTATTATTATTATTATTATCATCATCATTATTATTATTATAATGATAAGAAGAAGAAGAAGAAAAAGACAGAGAGAAAGAAAGGAAGAGAAGACAGAAAGAAAGAAAGGAAGAGAATACAGAAAGAAAGGAAGAGAAGAAGAAGAAGACAGGAAGACAGAAGAAGAAGAAAGGAAGACAGAAGAAGAAGAAGAAAGGAAGACAGAAGAAGAAGAAAAGTAGACAGAAGAAGAAAAAGAAGAAGAAGAAGAAGAAGAAGAAAGGAAGACAGAAGAAGAAGAAGAAAGGAAGACAGAAGAAGAAGAAGAAAGGAAGACAGAAGAAGAAGAAGAAAGGAAGACAGAAGAAGAAGAAGAAAGGAAGACAGAAGAAGAAGAAAGGAAGAAGAAGAACAAGGAGAAGAAAGGAAGGAAGACAGAAGAAGAAGAAGGAAAGGAAGACAGAAGAAGAAAAGAAGACAGAAGAAGAAAAGAAGACAGAAGAAGAAGAAGGAAAGAAAGACAGAAGAAGAAGAACAAGGAAAGGAAGACAGAAAAAGAAGAAGAAGAACCAAAACGATGTGGTTATTCATGCTTGGATCGGCACTAATAAGCCTATTGCTATTTTATTAGATGATTTATTTTTGATGATTCATGTATCCCAATTTCAAGTTTTTTAAGAGTCTCAATTCATCTCAAGCCGTTTTGATGTGTTACAAGACATCAAATCCTGAGAGCTTCTATGACTTAATTGTTATTGTTTTGTCATAATAGGAAGATAAGTCAGCCAATGAAATCATCCCATTCGAGCGCAAACAATCGGGTCCGTATTTTCGAGGTTTGAATTCTCAGTCTCCGAACAACAGTTTGCCGCTGCCAGACTCCTACTAATTCTACCATAATAATTTTAGAGTCATCTAAGATAAATCAGCTTGTCTCACTGCCTTTGTTTTCTTAACCATATAATTCCTTACATCGAATTTCGGATCAATTTTCTCAGCAAAGTGCGAAAACGGCCGATGTCCTGTAAATAGAATGAAAAAAAGAAATTAACAACATATCAACACTTTCTCTAATATAAACTTGATATTTAACAGAGATACTTGTATGATTCTAGTAATCAATGAACTTATGTAGTGACAGCCAAAGTTCGACGAAGATAGCAGACATAATAGTAGTACTGCATATATAACAGTATTGCTTATAAGTTCGATCCTAAGTGATTCCCCTATTATTGTCAATATCAAGTATATCCAGTGCACATACAACTTAGTTTTGCACAGGACTGCAACTTGTTAAACATTATTATGCTGATTGTAAAATTAGCGATTTCATGAAATTTTTTAAGCGTTCAGGGATTTCGCAGAGTTTCACAGATCTCTTGTAATCAATCAATACAGTGACATATGCGTAAATGAATGGCTTGACTTCGCGAACGAAGATTTTGGGAGTTACTTACCACGAATATAGAAGTTAGCGGCCTGTGTGATGGAGTTTCAAAGTGATGTGTGATACCAGCACAATTGGCACGCCCTTTAAGCCAAGGTTTTGCATGCTATGGTCCACCGAGGCGGCACGAAACGGAACAAAGCATCCAATCGTATGTTTGAGAAGAATTTCTTCCACCGGGCAGATGTTCTAGCTAACTATGTGGGGGTATTTCGACATTATGGCTGACTTGAGTTGTTATACCCCATGACGTGAACACTCCGTAGATGATGGATGCCCGGGGTGGCTGAAAAGTTCTATCATCCTTTTGAAGGTGTATCACGACTGTACGGCGGCCCGTGTAGACTTGAGCATAGATCTGAGACACTCTGACGGAAGCAGATGTTTCAGCAAACTGTAGAGGTCTGCTACCCTCTCAGAGCAGTAACCTGACAGTATAGCCAACTGTTTAGATTGGAGCCCAGGTACGACACATGACCCAGTAAAAAAAGGTAGGGGAAGGAGAGGGAATAATGTTACGAACAGAAATAACAGGGATATATATATATATATATATATATATATATATATATATATATATATATATATATAGATAGATAGATATAGATATATAGATATATATATATATATATATATATATATATATATATATAGATAGATAGATATAGATATAGATATATATATATATATATAGATAGATAGATAGATAGATAGATATACTGGGCAGAATATTCCGCAATATTATGTTTGATTCTCTTTCCATACCAAAGGATTCTTGTACTTACAGGTAACAATGTTGCCACCCACAATTTGGAACAAAAGACGCATCAAAGACGATGTATGTCCTTCTTTATTCTTTCCGAACTTTATGTTTTTAAATTCCTTAATGATGCACGCTACAAGCTGAAAATATGTGCATATGGTTAATTTGACCCTAGGATGAACATAATATGGTAACAATGACCTCCATTGACCTCAAAACCTAAATTTAGGGTCAGATTAACTTTTGAATTTCCAAATCTAATAGAGACAACTGCATCTTGAAGGTTGCAAATTTATGTTCAAGGGTAATCTGACTTCAATTTGAAGAGAGGATAGGTGGTGCTGACCCCTGGTGACTGCCAAAGTTCAATTTGCGGTCAGATAAATTTTAGCATGACCAATTCTAACACGGACAGTTGCAAATCTGTTTGCAAAAGAACTTGGCCCCTGAATTAGTGACACTAATTTCTATTGAACTTCAGAATTATGTAACTTTACTCCAGAATTAACATAGGATGCGCGGTGGTGACCTACGCCCACCTCTACAGATCAATTCAAGGTCAGGGCCATTTTTTGCATTTCCAAAAAAGATCAATTTAGGTATTTTCGATCCAACTTAGGGGTTGTGATCTCTACTTTGAGAAGCTCCGTGTCAGGCTTTATCATTATATTGATTAATATTTCTTTGGGCAACGCCAAATACTCCAGCTAGTTATGAATATTTACAAAGCAAGTGTAGTGCACACTTTTTCCACCAAAAGAAAATAACACATATATGGAGTTATCTGCCCTTGGCAGAGATCTACGTGATGTTCCTTGCATAGTTGTTAATCTCTGTAGAAATGGTTGATTCCTTGTCGCTTCTTCGACGTCACACAGAGCTACCAATAAGATAACCGATCGTTATCTTCACGGTATTTAAACTGTGACGGTAAAACTATCTCTCTCTCTCTCTGTTCTGACAGCCTCGAGGTAAGCTCGTTCTTCTCTCTCTTACTTAGGATAGTCTATATAGTTTTTACTCACACTTACTTTTTGCACACACATCATCTCATATGAAAAGTAATCCATTCTTCTTTCATCTCAAAGAACACATCCTAAGTTTAGCACTCTCAACGTAGTTAGGTCGAACTTCCTAAGATAACTTTTTAGTGGCTATGATTTAGATGACCAAAATTGACGGACATTCTAAAAACTCTATCTCGCATTTAGTTACTGGCGTTTCTTTCCATTCATTTTTTCCTTTATCCCCATCCTTATCGTGGTAGGTCTCTCTAAACATATTCGTGTCGGCAGAAAACTCCAGTCCATCTTTATTTCAATCAACTCCTGAATTGAAACTTATCACTGTTGTTAACCTATTCGTTTGTTCTTTCTCCACGTTTGTTAACAATCCAACTAACTGTGTACTAACCTAGTTTTTGTGCTTAAGCAGTAGACACGCTACTAACCAGAATTTATCTTCTTAAATCAATTCTGACAATTAATTATTGGGAGGGGGCTAATATATTTAGCAGCCCAAAGCTAGTACACCTCCGCGTTATCTTTGATGCTCATCTTTATATCGTTTAATTTGTATTATATATACTGCCGAGGCGAGTATATATACTGTCGAGGTGAGTAGATTTGAAAAGCACCGTCGATAGCAGTATATACCCAACTACATGTAAACGATATCTCGCCAAGAATTGCTCGATTGCACATTTTATATAAAATGCAGAATGATTAAGTACTGGTTTAAGAAACGACAACAGGAAACATGATTTATCATACAATCGATCATCAACTAAATTTTATCTACGATCCATTAATACCCAAGTGAAGAATTCCAATATTACCGACATAGGAAATACTGTTCACTTACCTTAGGTCTCTTACTCAAATAAACATAGGTAGATAATGGAGCTGACATCAGTTATCAACC
>OY735198.1:46439837-46459837 GCA_963457665.1 Thysanoteuthis rhombus
TCCCGTACAAATTTTTTAGGACTGTTAGGATGTGCGGCCTGGAGAGTATAATGAGAAAGAAAGAAAGAAAGAGAAGAAAGCGATGTTATCATCTTTATTCAACTTCCAACAGTACAGATATTCCTCGCTTTCCAAAACTTCGTTTTGTGTAACTTCACTTTTACGAAATACCTACATCAGTACCTTTGCTAACCGAAAGAAATCCGAAGTGAATATTCGCATTTACGAAAAAGAGGCAAAAATTGACTTCGAAGTTTATTTAACAGCAAGGCGTTATTAAGTTAGCACACGCCTGGTAGCAGCGGGAATGATGCCATCTAGCTATCCCAGCGAGAACTAAACTCAACCTCTGGGCGTCAAGCTGCCATAGCTCCGTCCATCGGCTTCATTTCGATTTATTTTGCGTATCTCTTCGCAAATTGTGCCCTACGGTATCAGAAAAGCCTAAGAGAGCTCGTAAGGGGGTTATGCTTGGCGTAAAACTGGACGTAATTATGCGTTATTTGTACAATATCCCTCACTTTGATCTAATTTCGAGCACGTGTTAATCTTAAGAGTTATCCCTCGCATTATTCTTTCCATTGCATTCTATGATGTCTCAGACTCCTGTTTTTTTCACCTAATATATTTTGCTATCTCTTGATCCCTTCATGTGATGTTGAGCACGATACTTTCATGTGCACATTGCATGGTTCTCAGTTTGAAGGTCAGTCTCTTGGTTAGATTCCATGTTTCAGCTCCATAGGTGGCTATCGGAAGGATGTCTTTTCAGAACTAATGGGATTTTCTTGTTTTTGAAATCTGAGCTTGCTCTGCCGAAGGCTTGCCATCCTTGAGTGATTCTTCGCTTCTTCTTTTGAGGATTCCATTGTGATTATTTGTCCAAGGTAGATGTAGTTGTCTACTTTCTCCAGCTTTTCGTTTTCGATTTCGTATGTTTGTTTTTAATGTTTGCGTGCTGTGTTAATTGTTAGTTCTGTGTGTAGTACATTATTTGAGTTTCTTGCATTTGTTTTTATCATCTGGTTGAATTGTTTTGTTTTTTTTTTCTTGATATTTTTGTTAACAAGTGGTGCAATGCACTCGGTGTCGAGAACGCTAAAATTTCGACTAATATGTACAGGTAGCTACTTTAATAACACTAAATAAAGCAAGCAATTAGTTGCTGAATTCAATTAAAAGATTCGTTCAATTTTATACTTACTAATTGTGGCTTTTAAATTGGCCAGATTTCTAACTATTGTGGATTTTCATCGATTAGATTTGAAAAGGTTCAGCCAGATCTTGCCGAAAAATGCAAAGCTCTGAAGATTATCCATGATCAAGATTCTAGCCATGTCTTGTAATGGTCACAATATCTAGTTCTAATCAAAAATATGTTCCATGATAGCTCGATCTATAAATCAGTAGGAATTGTTTGTTCAAACGAGAGCTTTCATGGCGGGAAAAACCTGCATTCATTTACATTCAGGATGAAGTATCCACAAATAATTTAAAATCAAAACTTTTTGATATATTATCTGAAATATGGATATTTAAACAAAAAAATTCATTTGTGTGCAAAAACTTTGCCAAATTTCTAAAAAGTTGTGGAAAAAAATAAGAATATTAGAAATAAATGAATTTTCTTGCAAGATATTCTAAAAACTGAAATGAATTGCCCAAAAAATTAAATTGACATAAAATGATGAAATGGTCTTACCATTTTTGATAATTTCGAGCGATGTTTCACACGAAGAGAAGAAAGTCGACAGTTCAAAAGTAGTCAATAGGACTGAAAACGGCTTAAGCTGTAATCTTATATAGTGGAAGACTAAAACTGACCTAGATTGAATTCTGGGAATTGGTGCAATAAACAAAATACGTCAATCGATTTTATATTTCGACGAAAAGCAAAAAGAATACGCAGAAAGGATTCTCTGGTAGTCAACACACAACTAGAAAGCTTGCAGTGAAGAAGGGATGGGAATTCCATAAATAGTAAGTCGAAAACTACGCTGCACAAAAGTGAAAGAAAGATATATTCGAAAACAACAATTTACCAACAACATATATTTCAGGTCGAATATCGCAACAAAAAAAGTTTCCATTTCTTTTGGGTCTACGTTCGCGCACGTTCTTTTCGTTGGGATTTTTCAAAACCTATCAGATTTACACCTGTCAAACTATATATATATATATATATATATATATATATATATATATATATATATATATATATATGTAGAGAGAGAGAGATAAACATACATATATATATAGAGAGAGAGAGAGAGAGATATTGGACCTACTCATATGTGAAAGGGTCAGTCCTTTCCTTTCTTTTTTCAATTTTATTTCTGCAATGATTCATGATATTTTATTAGAAAATCTATTTATTCTTTTCAAATCATATTGGAGATAAGATAGTGGGATGAGATCAATAACCTCTGAACCATGTGACACATCATTCAAAGTCCAAAATCATTTGATATCACTCAATCTGTTCATCAACTTCGTACGGACTACTATACATGCACACTTTTATTCGAGATAAGATAGTGGGATGAGATCAATAACATAATGAACGTTATCTAGTCAAAGTAAACCTATGCCGTATGGTTGATTATGCCCATTTAATCAATTACAGTTATATGCCGACTTACACCCGACCGATTAACATCCGATCGCAGACACGTCAGAGGTCCCCACAACGGCTTAATAAAAAAAAAGAATTAAATGGAAAAATGCACACTATGCAGGATAACAATTTGTTTAGTCTCGATAGCATACTAAATACTAACACCGGACGCGGAATCACGTTCAGCGTTTTTTGTTCCTGTGTATCTCGTCAACTAAGATCTGAAAGTTTCAAGTGTATCATTGCTCCAACCCCAAACCAATGGCAGAATCAATGAAAGAATGCGTTATCAATTTGTAAGCCGTGTAAATAATATGCAAACGTCAAAACTGTGTATGTTATACAGCATGACTTGGAATGTTCTCACTCAACCGTAACAATCTTCAAGAATCGAACGAACATTACCATGGCTGTTGAAAGAGATGTGCCAATGTGATCTATATTAATAACAAAACAGCGCAGGGATGCTTGAAATTAAATTTAAGATTTGAAAAATATAAAAACCTATTATAACATACTAGTATACACCTGTCGTCAAAAATGCTCAAAATACTGTCACTTGTCCCTCTGCCCACACGATATTTCCAAAACTTCTCAATTAAGTTCTGTTCAACTTTGAGTAAGAGTGAGTAAAACGGAAAAAGTGCTTATTTTGGGTGCCAATCCAGGAATTTGTATTCGATTGAGAGATATTCTATCATTCTTTGGGAATAGAGATTCAAGACGCACGATTGATGAAGTATGTTCGGGACGATTCAATGCAACCGACCAGCAAATGTGAAAAGAAGCCGATGATATGTTCGTAAATGAAGAGTGCAAACCTCATGAAATATTGATGTTATTACAAAAACCTGTCAAACTATATATATATAGATATAGATATAGATATAGACATTATTTATCAGTAATTACAATCAATTCATATGGCGCAGATTTTAGAGCGTTCCAAGAATCAGAAAATCTATGTGTCGATGGTGGAGATTTGTTGGTCTTGTCGTGGGGATCCTACAGACATGCCCCCCATTTTCAAATAATAATCAACACAGGGAACTACATTAATAATATCCTCCTGGCCTCTTCATTTGACATATAGTCATCCCATTTGATGCCCAGGGTTTTACGAAGGGGTTTAGTATCAAAGATGTCGAAATTCTTTTCCTATATGGTGTAAATTCAATAGATTTCGTAGCGGTAGAATATCGAGTATATTCGAATTATAGAACCTCAATTTGATTCTAAGGGAAATTTCCATACTTTGCTCAGCAAGTGTCTATTATGTAGAGTGTAATCTGCTAGGTATCAAGGGTGCTAATCCATCAAGAGCTACATACACCCAGATTAACCTAAACCGTTCGCCAAAAAACTTCACAAAACGTTCATTTTATCAGAAATTTGGAAAATAGCATCAAAATTTGAATAGCCAATGAAACTTAATGGTAGATAATGGTCGGAGGAATGACTAAATAAAAGGCGACATAGCTGTCGGGTGTGACAGCGAGAGAGTAGAAGGGTGCATAGCTTGGGTGGAATGGTATGGTCAAGATGTCATGGAGTGCAACTCTTTTTTATATTACTTACCATTACCAGCGAATGCCCTTCTCTTTTGCGACAGTTCACGGATTCAAATCCATCGCCTCATAGGTGAATATCGGGAGGATGCATTGGTTGTTAACCCTTTTTTTTTTTTTTTTGTTGAAACTATAAGGATTTTCTTGTTCTGAAAGGTTGAGCTCGCTCTGCCAAAAGCTTGTCATCGTAGGGAGATTCTTTGTTTGATTTCTCCTTCTATTGAGGGTTTCATGTAGACTCGTTGTCCTAGGTAGATATAGTGATCAACCTTTTTCAGCTCTGCGTTTTCGATTTGAATTTTTGTGCCTTTGCCCTCAACATGTTTGTCGTATATGCCAATTGTCTTAGTGAACTTCATGTGTAGTCCAACTTTCTGGCTATCTTTATTCAGTTCGTCTAGCATCACTTGGGGATCGTGAAGGTTTTTTCTAAAAAGGACGTCAGCAAATGTAAGTATACTTAAGTATTTGCCATCTATTCTTATTCCTTTAATTTCTGAGTTGAGGTTCCGGAAGATCATCCAAGAGCAAGCTGTGAAGAGTTTTGGTGAGCTGGTATCACCTTGTCTTATTCTTACTCCTTTTTCGAGCTGGAAGGATCCAGGGTCACTATGTAGCCTACTAATTGAACTGCTGTGCCGGTATATATTATACAAGAACCTGACATATACAAGGTATACACTTTGTATGATAGCATCGATGAACTGAGTCAGAAGCCTTCTTAAAGTGGACAAATGCTACAACGAAGGGCATTTCATTTTCTACAGCTTTCTCCTTTAGTTGATTTAATGAATGGAGTTGGTTAATGGTTTAGTATCTTTTCCTGAATCCAGACTGTTTTTAGTGCTTGTTTTCCATCTTGCGTTTTGTTGATTCGGTTGATGATCATATTGCTAAAAAGTTTGTGGATTCAGTTGAGTAGGCTTATTGGCCTCTAGTTATTTAGGTCTTTTGGATTCCCTTTCTTATGATTGCAGTGTTCCAATCTTGTGGGATTTCACTCTGTCTTAGGCATAAGTTGTTTAAGATGGCTAGTCTCCGGGTGATGACTTTACCAGCTTTTGAGTAGTTCGATGGTGATGTTATCTGGTCCAGGGGCTGTTCCGCTTTTCGTCTGTTTGATGGCTCGTTTCACCTCCCACAAAGTAACTTAAATTCTCTAAAATAGTTACGCGTAACTTGTATATCCTGATTGTTATCTTGTGTCCCTCGTTTGGAGGAATAAAGTTTGTTTGTGGAATTTTTTTAGCGCGTTCGACAATATGGACAATTCCGTTGTTAGATTTACATTTTCTTTGAACACACCAGTTTCTCTTTTACTGGGAGCCTTTTCAATAGTTTTACCTTTTAAGAATGCTTTCGATAACTGTTGTTGTGTCTCTTCTTTTATCTTTTCCTTGTTTTTTTTGGGGGGTTGCTTTCTTTTCTTTTGTTGTTCTCTATGAAATTCTTGGTTTCCTCTGAGAGTTTACTGATTATTTGCTTGCTCTTTGGCTTAAACATGTTGCGTGCTTCTATCAGAGAAGTCGTTATTTTGTTGTTGAATTCGTTGATTTTTTTTTCCTGGTTCAGTGAGAAACTCATGCCTGTTTTTCAGTCCTAACTTGAAGGGTTATGTGAGCTCTTTTTGTCCGGTAAGTGGTTGCAGTTTTGTGTGCAACATTTTCCTGTGCTCTTTGTCAGTATTAATTTGAATTTTATATCTCATTATGCGGTGGTCGTTTCCTCCATTGACTTGGTCCAGGACCTGAGTGTTTTACTCTGTGTCGCTTTTGTCTGATAAGATGTGGTAGATTTCGTTTCGTGGTTGGGGCTCCTCCAAGTGCATTTTCTATTGAGTTTCTCCGTGGAGAAGGTGTTCATGATTTTGAAGCCGATTGCTGTTGCAAAATTGACGAGATTGTAATCTCTTTCATTTTGTGCTTCGTATTCGAACTTGCCGATGCAGTTTTCATGTTCTTGTCCTACCTGAGCGTTGACATCTCCCATAATGAAGTTGTAGCATGGTTTGCTATCTTAGAGTATGATTCAAGTCATCGTGGAAGTAGTCTATTTGTTCTTTTGTTGATTGTGGGAGTGCAGACTTGGATTGTGTTCACTTTGTACTTCGTTGGGAGTTGTACAGTGATACTGAAGACGTGGTCAGAGACAGCTTTGAATCCTGTAACGTTGTCTTTGGGTTCTTTATTGATAGGTAAGCCAACTCCACTTCGTTTTCCTCTTAATTTTTGTATAGCTGTAAAGAAGATGTTTATTCTTTAGCTCGTTCTTGTGGTTCTGTTTCTGTTTCTATAGTCGCCCTCAGAGCACATCATCCTTACTCCAAGCAAGTGATGCAGCAGAGTCTTATAAAACCGCATGCCGGTCAGGAACCGTTGTTTTATTGGTATTTTGGGTAGTTGCCTTTAGAGCACATCATCCCTACTCCAAGCAAGTGACGTGGCTGGGTCTTTTTGAACCTATGATCCAGGAGGAACGGCCGGCATATTTTTGTTCGAGCGAACCATGGGGAGTTTTAGATCATGCCCTGTCACACTGGCCAATGACGTGTTGGTAGGGGATTTGGTGGATCAGTTACAACTGATTACGATCAAAGTAACCTTAAACCCTCACCGGTCCTTAGCGTACATCGTATTCTCTTTTGTTGATTGGAGACATGGCTGTGTGCAATGTTGCGAGATATTACATGATAATTGAGTATTCAACATTCTACGCAGTGCTATATATGTGATTTCTAGAGTAGTTCGGTGAGCAGTACTTGTTTGTTTATACCTCTCTCTTATTCAAGTTTCGACTTGAAGTGTTCACAGCTGTTTCAGGACTGAAATTTGATTGTCTCGTGTTGCATAGAATTCGAAGGTTACATTAAAAGAGTAATACATTAATAAGTTAAATATCGAAGACTCACCAGTAGGGATTCTTTTCATAGCTGGAAAGAAAATATAAGCTGGCCTTCCTGCTGGAAATTATCCCCACCGGAGATGATTTCAAGTGACCCAAGTTGGTAGAGTGGCAGAGTTCAGGCACGCCAGAGATTCTTAAACCGATGCAACAAACTTCACGTTCTGTTTTCCTATGAAGGATACCGCGGTATGACAGGGTCACCGGATGATGGAACACGTTCTTGAGGGTTTTTTTCCCAGGGACAGAGAACATGTAACGCACAGAAGCCTCGAATTCCTTGGAGCCGTGCTTCTCCTCTCTCACCAAGACCTCACCCAAGTTCTTTGTTGTAGTGACAGAAATATCCAGTACGGTCATGCAGCCATCTTAAACTCTCACCGGTCCATTGTATTCTCTTTTGTTGATTGGAGACATGGCTGTGTGCAATGTTGTGAGATATTACATAATTGAGTATTCAACATTTCTACGCAGTGCTATATATGTGGTTTCCAGAGTAGATAGGTGAGCAGTACTTGTTTGTTTATACCTCTCTCTTATACACTAGGTTTTTGACTTGAAGTGTTCACAGTTGCCCAACCCTTCCTCTATCTCTGATGACTCGTAAATCATCTTGGCAACATCTACAAATGAAAAGTTTTGTGCATTTATTTACGAACATACCGGCTCACTCAAAAGTGATTATTGCCATCTCACACCTTTGGGGAGAAGGGGTCGCCTTCTCCTATATTTTCAACAGAGTATTTTTCTTCTTTTTTTTGAAAAATCTTTTTCTTACTATATTACACATGAAATCTTTTTTATTTTCCTTTCATTTTATATGTATACTTTTGTGGATCTAGCGTGATTGTATTGACAATTATAAACACAATAAATTTTCTGTCATTTCTGTGTATTTTATGCGCTTTTCGTTGTACCCTCTGTATAATCGGTACCGGTGATGGTGAGATCTGCAAGATCCCTTCATGTTTTCTTCATGTTGTAAGTGTTGGGGCAGCAGATTCTGAGGGACTTGACATAAAAACCGGTAACTATGCTAGATTTGATTTCGGCAATATGATGTTGACGAGGTCGTTTTTGTTCATGGCCTTGTGAAACACACTGCATTGCGAGGTGCTATTGGTTCTGTATAGTAGTATGTCGAGAAAAGATGATGTATGATAAACCATTATTGTTTATTCTTATGCTATTTATCTTCTCCTCAATCGTTGTTGCTTTTTATTGTAACAAAACTCAGACTGGTTTCTCTTCAGCAGTGAGTAAATAAATTAAGTGTGCCGATCGGAACAAAGAATAAGTTTCAGGTGATAGTGAAAATCACGACCCTCTATACTGGAGAGCGACCGTTCTTACCACTGAAACACTGGAACTCAGTGGCAAGCTCCAGTTCAAATCAAACTCTGAAACTACATCGATCTTTTCCGCGCCTTGTTTTTTATTATATATATATATATATATATATATATATATATATATATATATATATATATATATATATATATATATATATATATATATATAGATATAGCAACTATTTACTTACATCTTGATAGATCGAGAAAGAAAGTGAGTTTAGATTAGAGGGTCGTGAGTTCGATTCTCACCCGGAACTTATTCTTTAATCCGATCTACACTTTTAATATGTTTACACACTGTTGGAGATTAATTTTCATCGTGCGAGTCATGCACCTTCCCGATAGTCACCCAGGGAGCTGTAACGTGGAACCTAACCAAAAGACTGAGAACCATGCAACGTGCACATGAAAGAATCGTGCTCAGCAGCACACGGAGAGATCACAAGACAGCACAATATATCAAGTCAAAAAACGGACAATCGAACATTTATTCTTGCATGAAAATCATTCTTCTGTCCAATCGAAATTAATATATTGGCTGTTACATCGATGAGCTAGAAATTCATTCAAAATTTTATTTCGTGTTTCATAAGATTTTCAAGCAAGTACAGGTTTGATGGATTTTTTTTAAATTAAGATAGTTTTATTTATTTGTGTACTTGATCAAAACTGAGAAACTTTTCAAACTGTTTATCAAGCATCTTTATCATCTTTATGAGAACTGTTTTGAAATTCGACATGCGTAGTTTATTACACAAAACAAAATAAGGCCTAAATTCAACCATATGTTAAAAGTTACGTTCAATTTCAAAGAGAAGGACTCTTAGCTTGTGAAGTTTTAATAAGATGAACCAGTTTATTGCTTTATGATATTAATGGCGCGTGATTCTTCATCTATCTATATTCTAAGGCCCCCGTCGGCCAACATTGACCATAGGTGAACAGCTTTTGGCTGCTATGCCTTGACGCTTAGTAGATATTTCCAGACGGTTATCCATCTAGGTACTGAGCAGGCTCGGCTATTGTTTAACTTATCCAACCGAATTTGGTCGTAATTCCTATTGATATACTGAACAAACCACCAATAAATATGCAAAGTTCTTCTTGGTTTAATCAGTACCAACCACTTATCAACAATAAAAATGTTTTTCTTGGAAAATTCGTATGAATAGAAGCCTTTATACAATACGGAATGACTAACATGATAGCTCACTGCAAACAACTTTTTGAAAAATCGGTTTTACGTATTGCTGAATCAACCACAAGCAGAGTGAATGTATTTTTAGCGTATTATATATGTTTCATAAAGGAGGGTTGGATTTGCTCTCACGTAGATTTTATACTACAGTATTAGTCATGTAGTAACAATTTACACAAGGACATCATTCAGTGGTTGAATCGATTCTATCATGTGTTAGCCAGTTTTTCATGTGTTGTGTTAGCTCTGTCGTTTCCCAAAGTAATAAAACAGGCATGAGCCTGCATACAATGTTAGGGAATCACTTTCAACATCTATTACAAACTATAAAGTTCCGTAAAAAATTTTGTTATTTGTGTCTTTGAAAATATTTCTTTTGGATTTACGATATTTTGAATTTAAGTTTTTAGAAAGACAGTTGTGTCCTTTCTTCAAATACCCTGTATCTATGTGTGTTTGGATGCTGAGAAAGAGAGAGAGAGAGAGAGCGAGAAAGGAAGAGACAGAGATAGAGAGAGGGGGGGTGTTCAAATGTTTACATGCATGTGCAAAGTTAGCTCCTTTCCTTGCTCTCTGCTATTCATTCGGTTTGGAAAGTTTCTTTCGAAAAAGGTGGAGGTGATTTTTTTTTTTTTTTTTTTTTTTGTCGGATCATTCCTTGGTCTCAACAAAGGAAACATCTGCCAGTCTGTTATACAGAGTTGTATTTCCGGGTACAGACTATTCCACCGCCAGTCATTGTCTGGAAGGGAAAAAAAAAGAAAAGTTTTGTTAAAATTTACGTATGGCATGTGATTAAATTTGTATGGCTTTTTTCGTTTTGGCAGACAGTCTTAGAAACTGTAGACTTCGAGCTGTTATTCCTTGCAACTAAGTGCGGAAGAAGTCTCATATCGTGTCCAATCTCTACTTCCCCTTTCGGCTATTCAAAAGCCGTCTAAAGAAGAGAAGTCCTCAATACGTTAGGAGATCATTATGGCCACAGGGAACGCCTCTCCCGTTGGTTACAGCACATGGTATTCTCAGATGGTCACCCAATGTAGGTACTGACCAGGCTCGAAATCGCCTTCGTTGGCTCATCGTATGAAAAGCAGTGTATCCATAGCAATTTGGCCGCTATTGAATTACTAACTTGTAAAACTTTGGAACTCATCTAATTTTTTATCTTCTGGCCAATCAGATTCATTCCCGTAATGTTAACAGATTTTCTGTTGGAATTTCTTAATCGAGTTATTGTTTTTATTAACAAACAATACCTTAGGACTATTTCCCTAGTCTTCATTGTCTTTGTCGCAACGTTTCGGCTACTGTATGCTCCTGTCTTCCTCACGTGTCTGGCGCGTACGGTCACCTTCCAAGAATGTCGAACGGAACTCTTTATTTAATATATCTGCTCCGTACAGTGTCTTTCCGAGAGAAAAGAATTTCAGAACTATCAATTATTCACCTAATGGTACCTATCTGCCTCACCACTAAGCTTGAAACAGGGATTGAGCCGACAAGGTCTCATTCTCTTTTACCTCATAGGGAGAGGGGTGCCCTGACACAAACTTTGGGAATCACTGGCCAATCGGATATGTTTTATTGTTTTCAAAGTAGGTCTTCTATATCATAAAGTACTAAAGTATATATATATATATATATATATATATATATATATATTTATATATATATATATATATAAATATATATATATATATATATATATATATATATATATATATATATATATATATATATATATATATATATATATATAGTGCTTATTTTGGGTGCCAATCCAGGAATTTGTATTCGATTGAGAGATATTCTATCATTCTTTGGGAATAGAGATTCAAGACGCACGATTGATGAAGTATGTTCGGGACGATTCAATGCAACCGACCAGCAAATGTGAAAAGAAGCCGATGATATGTTCGTAAATGAAGAGTGCAAACCTCATGAAATATTGATGTTATTACAAAAACCTGTCAAACTATATATAGAGAGATATAGATATAGATATAGACATTATTTATCAGTAATTACAATTAATTCATATGGCGCAGATTTTAGAGCGTTCCAAGAATCAGAAAATCTATGTGTCGATGGTGGAGATTTGTTGGTCTTGTCGTGGGGATCCTAAAGACATGCCCCCTATTTTCAAATAATAATCAACACAGGGAACTACATTAATAATATCCTCCTGGCCTCTTCATTTGACATATAGTCATCCCATTTGATGCCCAGGGTTTTACGAAGAGGTTTAGTATCAAAGATGTCGAAATTCTTTTCCTATATAGTGTAAATTCAATAGGTTTCGTAGCCATAGAATATCGAGTATATTCGAATTATAGAACCTCAATTTGATTCTAAGGAAAATTTATATTCTTTGCTCAGCAAGTGTCTATTATGTAGAGTGTAATCTGCTAGGTATCAAGGGTGCTAATCCATCCAGAGCTACATACACCCAGATTAACCTAAACCGTTCGCCAAAAAACTTCACAAAACGTTCATTTTATCAGAAATTTGGAAAATAGCATCAAAATTTGAATAGCCAATGAAACTTAATGGTAGATAATGGTCGAAGGAATGACTAAATAAAAGGCAACATAGCTGTCGGGTGTGACAGCGAGAGAGTAGAAGGGTGCATAGCTTGGGTGGAATGGTATGGTCAAGATGTCATGGAGTGCAACTCTTTTTTATATTACTTACCATTACCAGCGAATCCCCTTCTCTTTTGCGACAGTTCACGGATTCAAATCCATCGCCTTTCTGTGTTTCAACTAAACTCTTACCATCAACTGATATGGTAACCTAATATGGAAGAAAAAAGTTGATCAAACAGCAAAAGAGTTGAACATAAAAGGCTAATCGGAATGTTGCAAATAATGCAAATAATAAAGGTGAAAGTAAATCCGAAAAATGGGCTGGTAGGTAATAAATATTTCATTATATATATATATATATATATATATATATATAGAGAGAGAGAGAGAGAGAGAGAGAGAGAGAGAGAAAGATGGAGAGAGAGAGAGAGACAAACTGTGATGATCTTTTTACATATTTACTTACTGAAAACTTGTAAGGACTTTTACTCCCTCAGTAGCACTTTGTCGCTTGCTCTTCTAGGATGTCCATGAGAATCGTACCTGGAGATAAGTGACGCTCGAAAATGAATATCTGATTCATGATTACTCCCACCGCTTACTCACCGCAATTCTAGCTCATCACGCCATCTTATATTTATCCGGCCAGAGTTTTGCAGATGATCTCTGGGGATCAACGTTATGAGTCGTGATGTCCATCTGTTGTCTGCCATTCTTGCAACATAACCAGCTCATTGCCATTGGAGATTTCTAATGGATTCTATGGTATCCCTGACTCCTGATTTTTTCGTATATACGGCATAGTTTTGTGATTTCTCTCTATGATGTTGAACATGATTCTCTCATATGCACGTTGCATTGTTCTAAGATTGAGTGTTGGTCCTTTATTTAGCTTCCATGTTTCAGCCTCATAGGTGAATATCGGGAGGATGCATTGGCTGTTAACCCTTTTTTTTTTGTTGAAACTATAAGGATTTTCTTGTTCTGAAAGGTTGAGCTCGCTCTGCCAAAAGCTTGTCATTGTAGGGAGATTCTTTGCTTGATTTCTCCTTCTATTGAGGGTTTCATGGAGATTCGTTGTCCTAGGTAGATGTAGTGATCAACCTTTTTCAGCTCTGCGTTTTCGATTTGAATTTTTGTGCCTTTGCCCTCAACATGTTTGTCGTACATGCCAATTGTCTTAGTGAACTTCATGTGTAGTCCAACTTTCTGGCTATCTTTATTCAGTTCGTCTAGCATCGCTTGGGGATCGTGAAGGTTTTTTCTAAAAAGGACGTCAGCAAATGTAAGTATACTTAAGTGTGGGGTGTTTGCTATTGGTGTTGATGGCCCCACAAACTATACTAAACCAGCCGTGGTTCTGGGTTAGTAAAAGAAGGCAACAAGACAGAATTTCGTTTAAATGTTTTATATAGAATATTGATTATCAATATCTCTGGAGACGGGAAATGCCTATTCGCAGTTGAAAAGAGAGGAGGCCGATTTTCATCTAAGCCAAAATGACGACTGGTCTCTCATGTCACGAACGGTAGTCTACTGAATGGTAGCAGCGGTTGACGGTTACTAAGGGCGGCGTCTAACACGAGAGAGCTGGCAACGATTCTCTTCTCCAAACCCAAATTTTACTCTCTGACTGCAGCGGTTGACGGTTACTAAGGGCGGCGTCTAACACGAGAGAGCTGGCAACGATTCTCTTCTCCAAACCCAAATTTTACTCTCTGACTGCAGCGGTTGACGGTTACTAAGGGCGGACGGCTGACACGAGAGAGACTGGCAACAATTCTCTTCTCCAAGCCCAAATTTTACTCTGCTTGCAGCAGTTGACGGTTACTAAGGGCGGACGGCTGACACGAGAGAGACTGGCAACGATTCTCTTCTCCAAACCCAAATTTTACTCTGCCTGCTTGTTACGAAAATCCCTCTTATTTAAGCCCTTGGTATCAACACTGTATCTCTTGTAATTGACTCCCTTTCTTTCTTTTTCCTGTTATCTCGGTCTCTCCGGAAAACCCCCAAACATTGACCCTCATTCATCTCTCGACGCAGGTCTGTCCAAGATCATAAATTAGTCTCCCTCTCTCTCAAGGACTTTGCAACAACTTTTCCTTCACAAGCTTTACTCTTTCTTTTATAAGCTTTACTCTCTCTCTCTCTCTCTCTCTCTCTAGACCCCAGACACTGGCCCCATATCTGGCTTTGTTTTTGAAACCCAGGATTTGACAGATGATACTAGATTGAAAAAGTACAGGTGACTCAACTTTTTATAGTATCTCGAAAAACACATTAAGCCCTTATCTGGTCATTGAATCGGGAAGAAAACTTTCTCTAAAAATATTTGTTTTTGCAACCCAGGATTTGACAGATAACACCTTTTGTAATAACAATAGTAATTACTGGTAATAACCATAGTAATTTTTTGTAACAGCCATAGTAATTTTCAGGACACGGGGGACTCCTGGCCCCTTAGTGTCACATAAGTATTTGCCATCTATTCTTATTCCTTTAATTTCTGAATTGAGGTTCTGGAAGATCATCCAAGAGCAAGCTGTGAAGAGTTTTGGTGAGCTGGTATCACCTTGTCTTATTCTTACTCCTTTTTCGAGCTGGAAGGATCAAGGGTTACTATGTAGCCTACTAAATGAACTGCTGCGCCGGTATATATTATACAAGAACCTGACATATACAAGGTATACACTTTGTATGATAGCATCGATGAACTGAGTCAGAAGCCTTCTTAAAGTGGACAAATGCTACAATGAAGGGCATTTCATTTTCTACAGCTTTCTCCTTTAGTTGATTTAATGAATGGAGTTGGTTAATGGTTTAGTATCTTTTCCTGAATCCAGACTGTTTTTAGTGCTTGTTTTCCATCTTGCGTTTTGTTGATTCGGTTGATGATCATGTTGCTAAAAAGTTTGTGGATTCAGTTGAGTAGGCTTATTGGCCTCTAGTTATTTAGGTCTTTTGGATTCCCTTTCTTATGATTGCAGTGTTCCAATCTTGTGGGATTTCACTCTGTCTTAGGCATAAGTTGTTTAAGATGGCTAGTCTCCGGGTGATGACTTTATCAGCTTTTGAGTAGTTCGATGGTGATGTTATCTGGTCCAGGGGCTGTTCCGCTTTTCGTTTGTTTAATGGCTCGTTTCACCTCCCACAAAGTAACTTAAATTCTCCAAAATAGTTATGCGTAACTTGTATATTCTGATTGTTATCCTGTGTCCCTCGTTTAGAGGAATAAAACCATCACAGATCTCTTCTCATACACCAGACAGCCAAGACTCACTACTATGACCTACCACGAATCATTTTTGATTTGCATTTTTGCTTTTAAACCAAAATATCTGAAGCGAAATCAAAAGACAGGTGGACAAATTAAATTCAGAATGACCTGGCTAGACCTGATCGTGCGCAGGTTCGAGAATCACTAGAGCATTAGAAAAAAAAGCGAAAAAAACAGTGCCAACTTGTCTGGACACAGTGCAGAGAAATTCTATGCATGGGAGTTATTTTACGAGTAAAATATAAATATGAGATATATTTCCACACAATATCTCCAAAAGTTCACTGTGTTTCAATAGAATGTCCAGGAAGGCTTCAGGGTAAGAAATAATTGGTTAAATTTTGGGGGAGGTTGGATCCAGGAATTTTTTCCGACTTTTTTTTTTTCATACATTTCTGCATTCACTCATTTTACCCAGACAATTTCTTCAAATATTCTCATGGTTGTTTTGTGAGAGGGTAGGTTATGTGCTAAGGAAGAATTGATTATATTTTGGGGTGGATCCTTGAAATTTTTACAGTTACCTCCCTACTTTCAGTTTCTAGTGACAGTGGCATTGGCAGAGGTGTGTACTTCCTAATTTATATGTAGAACTTACCTTGACTGCTCGTCCGTCCAGAGTGGCGGAATTAAATTCTTCTCCAATTTTGAATTTTACTTCCTTTTCCCCGAGTGACGTGACAGTTTTGATCGACCAAGAGTTACCATCTTGGCTAATGTCCTGTTGTAAACCAGAATCGCCCGAGAAATGTTTGTTAGCAATAGCACGATTCTCATCTGATACACCTGAAAAATATATCGATATAATATTACACTTGACAACTTATTTTTACCTTTTTTGTTCCTAGGTAATGAATATTATTTTTTAATCGATTTTGTATGAAAAGTATAGAAAAATGTCAATCATTCAAACTTTGCTTTTGTGTCCAGGACAGTGATGATTTAAAATCTTGGACAACATGCACGTTTGCACAATTAATCATATTAGGTTAGTAAAACAACTATATATGTCCTAGGCATAGAAGCTAAGTCTAAAGGGAATAATAGCCATTTTCTATACTTTTTACACATGAGCAATTTGAAAATAACACTCACTATCCAGAAACAAAAATCACGTTGCACTTGGGTTAAAATAATATTCAGATCATTATGACCTGCTGCTGGCCTGTAGATGTATAAGCTTGGCTTAGTCTGGCTCAAAGCTATAAGAACGGAGCACACATTGAAGAGGATTGAACTCACTGGCAGCGGTATTTACTGCTAGGCGTCGCTTCACGATAGGCACTCTTGAACGAAGATAAGAACGGAAATCTCTTGAGCCTAGCTTAGTCTAGCATGAAGCCATATGGATCACCTAAGCACAATAGATCAACTGATCGAAAAGGCATCAGTTATATATCATGTGTTATAAGATGATCTTTTGAGATTATCGTGCCCAGTTTTTATATAGCTCATGGTTGCTAGGAAAATGGTTGAAACAACAAATGAATATTGAAATGAAGAATGATTCAAGGAAAAATAATCAAACATAAGATATACTTATCAAAGGATGTCAACCGGTAGAATATGAATTCACATCACAAGGAATACAAATAAATGTCTCAGTTGACAATTACAAGAATATTACGATTGAATATTGTAAGAAAATAATAGTCTTGAATATAACCTATATGATAAGATCTGTCAAGCTCAAAATGATATTTACCGGTTATGAGTTGGTGAGATTGCAGACTTACAAAAAGTCATATTGTACATTACATTTGTCTGCCATTGGGTTAGTTGAACTATTGACCAGACTATCCACAAAAGAGGAGGAAATCAAGCGGAGAATCACTCTGGGGTGGTAAGCTTTTGGCAAAGCAAGCTCAACCTTCAAAAACATGACGATCCCAATAATCCTGAAGAGAAGAGCATACAACCAATGCATCCTCCCGATAGTCACTTATGGAGCTGAACCATGAAACCTAACCAAGAGATAAACTTGCAAACTGAGAAGCATGCAACGTGTGCATGAGAGGATCATGCTCAACCTCACATGGAGAGATCACAAGACAGCACAATATATCAGGAAGAAAACGGGGGTCAGAGACCATAGAATCCATTAGAAAACTCAAATGGCAATGGACTGGTCATGTTGCGAGAATGAAAGACAACCGATGGACGTGGCGACTCACAACATGGATCTACAGAGACCACAGAGGGAACCGACGCCGACAAAAGACAAGATGGAGAGATGAACTAGACAAATTCAGAAAATACTGGCTCTGCGACACCCATGATAAAGAAATGTGGCGGATTCTGGGGAAGGTCTATGTTCAACGACGGACGTTAAAAGACTGATGATGAGCAGAAAGTTATTGGGATATAGCAGCATAACTTAAGGCGTCCTGGTTGTCTACTCGCCTCCCCACAATGGCAGGATTGAAGTCAAGTTTAGTTTGGGGTTGGGGCTGACCAAAAATAGCTCTTGTCCCGGCGACTAGTGTCGCGGAGATATCAGAAAAAGCTCAACTTGAACGAGTCCTGAGCAAACTTTTCAAAGGCTTGTCATTGCTTGCGTAATGCTACACCACGCCCCAGTTGACTATCATTAATCATTGCATTGCAGCAACAGGTAAGTATTACATCTCAGAGCCTGGAAACCAACTGATAAGTAGAAATCCTTTTGGTGGTAGATTGATTAACAGCGTTTTTTTGGTTTTTTTTTACGGTCATGTCCGCCACATGTATACCTTAATTCGTTTACATAGTTACTTCGCAATTTCAGAGGGCCGGGATAATCGATAACCCTATGAACGATAAATAATTGTACCTTTCTTTGTTTCTTGTACTTTCTATAACGTGCTCATTAGACAATATTATTTTTCATCGATTATTTTCGAAAAGCTCCAATAAAACGTAACATAAAAAGTTAAAAAAATTGAAAAATGATATGCAACATCAGGCTTTTTCTTTAACATGACGTATGAAAGGGCATTCCGAGACCTTGGAGCTGAACTTGACAAACTATTCACTATCATTGAACATAGTTACAGTCGAGTATCATTCAGTTGGCCCACTGACATGATTTATGCTGATGATTCTGGCTTTCCTACAGAGGATAACCACAAAGATGAAACAGTATAAAAATAGTTAAACCAATACTAATATCTATAAATAAACAATGATAAAGGGAAAGAATAAAATAAAAAGAGGGATATCTAATGATAAATGGACGGACACTAAGAAATTTGGTAGTTTTCTTGGAGATTAGGAAAACATGAAAAGAAGAATAAAGCTTTCAAATTTAGCTATAAAATCAACTGAAAAGATTCGGCCGGTAAATTCCCCCGCAATATATTCCACTATACAAATTTCACCAAACGTAAATTTCACCGCAGTAAATTCCACCGCAGTGTAAATTTGTCTTTGGTTATATGTATTGAATGTGTGTTTACGTATACGTATATGCCACTTATGTGCATATGCATACACATGCATACGATCTCCATACACACATGCCACACAAATACTACATAAGCACATACACACATATTACACTCACACACCCATGCCACATACACATATGCCGCATACGTGCTGGTATACAAACATACTAACTATAAACATGCACTACAAACTTACCATATACCTACATTTTGCGTACTCACCCACGCAATACGTATATGCATGAACGTATACACATACATGTATACAACATACTCACAGGTACACATGGATACACATGCACAAGCAGGACGAATTTTCCAACATATACACACATACACTTACGCACACATGCCATGAACACACTCATACAAACATGCTGTATATGCACACTTATGCACACAATATGGGGACACATACGGACACATATATACATCCAAATATATACCACAAGCACACACGTAATCATATACCACATACACACGTCAAATAGGCACACTACATTCAGACACGCGCAACCCGTGTCTGTGCGTCAAGTATACAGTTATTTGTGCTTGTGAGTTGTGTATGTGGATCGGTGTGCGTATACGTGACAAGTGTATTCAAGAGTATTCATGAGAATTTGGAGATAAAGCGGTTGTTTGGAGCTTTGCATTATCGGCAGCTGTTTAGCTTAATGGTGAGGGTAACGCTACGGTAAAGCGGCTACCTATCGGTCCGCAGGTTCGATTCCCACAGCATTATCTTTAATTGTTTATTTTGTTTATGCCGTTTGAACTAAATATATCATATTATAATCTATCATTGTTATGTTTCAATGTAATACAATGTAACGCAATTTATAACCATTCTATCGAATCCTATATCCGTTTCGTAATAATATAATCATCCGCGTTGAAAGAAATAAATAGAGCAGTACAGAACGTTAACGAATAAAAATGAGAATCAGGATTTAATGAGATTAATTGGGCCCTCGCCTAATTTGGCAGCTATTTAGCTCGATGGTAGTAGCAACGCTTCTTTAGTGCCGCTACCTTTCGGTTGCATGTTCGATTCCTGCAGGGGTC